>CATIWQ010105400.1:0-10887 GCA_949673415.1 Euphorbia schlechtendalii
TATATATATTGTATTATTAGATTATAATGATTCTCTATCTATATAAATATATAGACACAGTGTGCGCATGAAAGTTGTATTATTAGATTATAATGATTCTCTATCTATATAAATGCAGTCTACTTAAGCTTATTTCCAAAATCTAACTAACAAATATGGATTTATTACAATTCCTCTCTTTCTCTATTCTTTTTAGCTTCCTTCTTTTTACCTTTATGGTTTTAAGGTTATGGAAGAAACATGGCCAAACTGCAGTCCTTCCTCCAGGACCATGGAAGTTTCCGATTGTAGGAAACATTCTTCAATTATCCGGCGCACTTCCCCATTGCCGGTTTTTAGATTTAGCTAAAATTTATGGACCAATTATGAGCATTCAACTTGGAGAAGTTCCAACAGTTGTTATTTCTTCAGCCGATGCAGCGAAAGAGGTACTCAAAACATACGACGACCATTTCCCCGAAAGGCCACTTATACTAGCCGGGAAATTGTTGTTCTATAATGGTCAAAATCTTTTGTATTCACCCTATGGAGATGAATGGAAACAATTGAAGAAAATTTGCATGTCCGAGTTTCTAAGCACAAGATGCGTTCAGTCCTTCAGATCGGTGAGGGAGGAACAAGTTTCGAATTTCGTTGATTTCCTACATTCAAAATCCGGATTGCCTGTTAACCTTACAAAGACCATTGGTGCTTTGATTAACAACATCATGCTTATAACTTCGATTGGCGAGAAGTGCAAAAATCAAGAAGCTGTTCTAAGAATTATTGAAGGTATGGGGGAAGGCGGGTCGGGTTTCATGGTAGCCGATGTGTTTCCATCCCTAAAAATTCTTCATTATTTGAGTGGAGATCTGGCGAGATTGAACAAGTTGCATCAAGAGGGTGATCAAATACTTGAACAAGTTATAAGCGAACGCAAAACCAACCGAAATCCTAAACCTAGTAACTTTCTAGATGTTCTTTTGGACCTTCAGAAAAGTGGAGACCTTCAAGTAACTTTGCCAAATGACACCATCAAATCAACCATTCTGGTTTGTATATATATATATACATTATGACTGCACGTTGATAGCAATTTTGATGACATGTCAATAATGCAACTGATGGCGCATTGTTCTCAAAATTTCATGACAATATTCTTTGCTTGCCAACTTAACAATGGATGCAAATTGCATATGTTGCAGGAAATGTTTGTTGCTGGGAGCGAGACGTCTGCTAAACTTATTGAGTGGACAATGGCAGAGTTGATTAGGGACTCGAAAGCAATGAGTAAAGCACAAGAAGAGGTGAAGCGAGTCTTCAGTGAAAGGGGAAAAGTTGAGGAATCAAAAATTCGAGAATTGGAATACTTGAATTTAGTTATGAAAGAAACCTTGAGATTACATCCTGGTTCGGCTTTGTTAGTTCGAAAATGTAGAGAAAAAACAAAAATAAATGGTTATGATATTTACCCTAAAACTAAAGTTATTATCAATGTGTGGGCTATCGGAAGAGATCCTAGTATGTGGATGGAACCTGACAAGTTTTACCCAGAAAGATTTGAAAATAGTCCAATTGACTACCGAGGTAAAAATTTCGAATACATTCCATTTGGTGCAGGAAAAAGAATGTGTCCAGCCATCACACTAGGCATAACTAATATGAAGCTTATCCTCACAAATTTATTGTATCATTTTGATTGGAAGCTTCCCGATGGTGTCACAATTGATAGTTTAGACATGTCTGAACGTCTTTTCGGTACCCTAAGAAGAAATACGGAGCTTGAATTGATTCCCATCCCCAAAGGGAAAAATGAAGTGAGCTTCATTGATTAATCTAATATCATATTTTTTTACAAGTAAAAGGGTTAAAATGGATGAATTTTTTGCTTTTTAAATTATAAATGGATGTTAAATTTTTATGTAATAAAGTGCGTTGAAGAGTATGGAATTTACAATGTTTGTTTCTCGATCATTTCCCTTTGAATATATTTTCTTTCAAAAATCTAAGTGTATCACGTTATTATGTCATTGGGTATAGACGGTACACTTCGTTTTTTTTAATGTAGTATTTATTTTTATATGAAACAAATTGTATAATCTACATGTTAAATGCCGTATATAGTTAACTAAATATAATTTCAGTTTCTATTAAAAAATTTTGTGTGAACTTCTTATAATTTGATTTTTGTTTATTTTGTTATCCTTTTAGCTGGACACACATTTGTGGTTACATATTCAATTCATTGATTGAAATAATTTGGATTAATTAGAATCAGTAAAATATAATTTTCCAACATTTGTCAATTTTATATCTGCGTGCATGTGTGTCACTGGGAGGCTAACAATTATCTGAGTGTAGAAAGGTAACATATTGTGACATTTATATGAGAAAGTATTTAAAAGAAGATAATATATCTGTCACAATACATTTTGGTTGAATAATGGAAGTGCTTTTCATGTGTAATCATGGAGGAAAATTAATAAACCATAGAAGTCTATTATTGTTTAAAGTTATAGTCTTTTAACTGTTAAAAATTTATTTGTTGAGAGGTCTTGTTTTCTTGGAATACAAATTAATTCATTCATGTACATTTTATTCAAGTTTAGTTTATTTTAACCTATTTGGATCAGTTCAATTCAATTCTCAAAGTCAAAATGAACATAACATAAGTAGTTCTAGGTGATCAACATTTTATATGAAAGATTGGTCAAGGAGTGTGACCTTCACGCTTCAATCTTCAAAATAGAGCATCTCCTAATCTCGTTGGAGATGTTGACTGCAAGGCAGATGAGCGTTAGAAGGACTAGCCATGTGACCGGCGTAGCCTCTCTGATGCTTAAGTCAGTGACATAGTTAAGAGAGGAGATATAGAGTATTGAGTAAAAATGTAATGTGTACCTTTGTTGGTATATGGGATCACCTTTACATAGGGTTGGGACACTCCTAATCATGGTAGAAGTGAGGGTCTGTATTATTGAAGAATTCCTTTATAGGATCAGACTTTTTAGAATAGGTAGTGGAATCCTAGTTGGATTCATATATCTCTTGATTAGTTAAACAAGAACAATGATATGGTATGCTTAGCATGCAATTCATAATTTTCTCATACACCCTTATCCACGCGGTGCTATTGACTCATATTTGGTTCTATCAAGTCCTTGGCAGGGCGTGCTACTTCTTGAGGTGCCATGCACACATTTAGTGGAAATAGATGAGGTTAGGGAACTTACTTAATGGAAGGCTACTCTTGTGGATGAGTGATTTGGCATGTAGAAACTGCCCATGTTGGAGATATATGGCCCTTTGACCGTGTAGCTTGCCATAGTAGTGCCGGTTTTGTTGTTAAAAAGGCTAAACAGATTTCGCTTGATGTTACCTTGATCTTCCAATGTCATCTAATATTTTTACGCTATATTCTCAAAGAAGCTAATGATGTTAACAGTGGAAGGGGGTTGTGTTAAAATCAAAAGATGAAGTGGTGCTCGATCCCATTGTGGATGATGTGGAGATTATCATTATGGAGGAATTAGAGGGCACAATGCCTTGACCAGTACTACCACCGGGGATTTTCCATCCACCATTGACCTATTGATTGTATTCGTTCTCTAAACAAAAAAATTGCTTAGAATAAGTAGGTTTGTTAAAGTTGACTACAAAACTGAAAGATTGGTCAAGGAGTGTGGCCTTTATGCACCAATCTTCAGAATAGAGCTCCTCTAATTTTTCCAGAGATGTTGATTGTAAGGTAGAAGAGCGTTAGATGGACTAGGCGTGTGACTGACGTAGCCTCTCTGATGCTTAAGTTAGAGATAAGATTAAGTGAGGAGGCAGAAAGTATTGAGTTAGAATGTAATGTGTATCTTTGCTGATAGATGTGATCAACTTTATATAAGGATCAGGCCACTCCTAATTAGTATAGAAGTGGGTATCTATATTAAGGAAGGATTTTTCTATAGGATCAAACTTCCGAAATAGGTGGTAAAATCCTAGTTAGATTCATATATCTCTTGTTTAGTTAAATGCGAACACTTATGTGGTATGCTTGGCATGCAAGTCATGTTCTTCTCATGCGGCCTTATCCATGCGGTTCCATCGTTTGGTCACACAAGCTATAGAGGCATGTCCTCTACGCGCTTGAGGGTAAAGTACTGATTTATCACTATAGAAATCCAAACATACTTGAAGGAAGTTTCTTTCCCATATTAAGTTATATTAATGATATATAATTTGTGCATATATTTTTTTTGTACTCTAGCTAATAAATGATGATGAAAATTAAATGTAACCTAAAAATAATTATTGATGATGCGTGTGTGCGGAATGTGTGAGTGTGTGCGCGTGAAATGCATGTGTGTACATGTGTACGTGCATGTGTGTGTGTGTATGCTTGCATATGCGTGCGTGTGTTCATGTGTATGTATGTGTCACCCTTGCATTAATTGGAGGATGTTGGTTTTGTATAGCTTATATAATAGGTCAGATGGGTGGGTGAATGACAAACAATTCTTTTTAAACTCTTATTCAATTTTAACTCCAAGATGTAGTTATAGATGGATGAATGTTGTGTTGAGAAAAAAAATTGTGTTGAGTAAACTTATAAACTCAGTTTAACAAAGTCTATGCTAAGTAATATCTTTTACTCAGCAGACAAGCAGAAAGACTAAGTGAATGAAAGTGAGAATAAGTAGATATAATCGAGAATCCCGAGTGATTGTAATATTGAGTAAAGTAAAGACATAAAGTTTAGAAATCAAACACCAAGATTTATACTAGTTCGGTCACTGCCAAGTCCAGTCCCTAGGTACCTTGCTTGTATGTTAATCCACTAATGTTCAACTCCTTTAACTAGGCAGAGAGGCCTTCGCAAGAGAATTCTATTACAAAGAGTACTTTCCAATCTATAATCAAATCCCACAGAGTTGAATACCCTCTTTAACCATGATTCCTCAGTATTTATATTTGAAGAAGATTTGAAGAAGACAACTTATAGATAGTTATTTCTCCTTACAATGAATAATCTTAGCTAATAGTTCTAAGATTCTAATGACTCTCTTGATCGTCAAATGCTAAGTAGAATTTGAATGCTTCTTGATAAAATGAATTTTAAACGCTGAGTAAATTTGACCGAGATTTAAGCTCTTTAGAAATTTAGGTGTACTCATCAAGTTTGAAACCATTGCTTCAATCTTCAATTATAGAGTCACCTTGAAGTAGTTGTTGCTACAAATTTATACTAGATTCTTTCCGTTGCAATTCAAATCTTCCCATTATGGGATTTGAAGTTGTCATTGTTTAATAGAATTAATCTATTTAGAGATAGAACTAATCCATTGAGAAACAAACTGATTTAGTCTTTATCTTGGTTGGAATTCGATAGAGAGACATGCACTGGTTTGCTACGTGAGTGTTGACCATACGCTTGAGAATCTGACATCAGCATTTGTGCATGGCTTGAATTGGAACACCACACTTTTCATCCCTTGACCTTGGACTGAAGCGCTAATTCCCATACAAACTATCTTGCTGCCTTTTCACTTATCGTGAAATATCGTTTTTCTCTTTTATACGGATTAACATTAATTTCTACAAAAAATTAACTTAGACAAAATATTCCTTAACGGAACAATGTAAAAAGCAAACATCATTTTAAAGGTCAGCATTAAGGATATTTGTAATGAGATATTGCTAACTGTAAGTTAAATTCGTATGCTGAGTATTTTAGTTACTCTGACCCATGCAGAGTAACTTTTATACTTTACAAACTGAGTTATAATTTGAATAAGGGTCAGCAAGCTGAGTATTTCTCCTTTGAATAAACTCTTGCTTAAAAACTCAAATTCGAACCTTAGTGCTGAGTTAATTAAACTGATCTGTTTTACTTTATCAATTTTCAAAACTCAAAATACTATAAATTATCATTAAGTTGGGTTCAACACAAGCTAATAATTATTTTAGTACAGAAAGGTAATATATTGTGACATTTATACGAAAAAGTGTTTAAAAATTTCTAATGTGTAAATCACTATAAATTTTGGTTGAATAATGAAAGTTCTTTTTATGTGTAATCATGGGGGAAAAACTGAAAAGCCATAGAAGTCCATTATTGTTTACAACTTTAGTTGTAACTCTTAAAACATTTATTGACTGAGACGCCTTGTTTTCTTGGAATATAAAATTCATTCATGTAAAATTTAGTTTAATTTATTTCAATCCAATTCAATTAGTTCAATTCAATTCCCAAAGTCGAAATGAACATAGCATAAGTAGCTTCAGGTGATTAACATTTGAAATTGACATAGAAATCCAAATGAACTTGAAGGGAGTTTATTGCCCTTATTCAGTTGTATTGATATTATATAATTTGTGTATCTAATTCTACCATACTCTAGTTAATAAATGAGATGAAAATTTGATGCTAATTAAAAAATAATGGTTGATGACATATGTGCGTGCGTGTCTGTGTGCATGTGTGTGGGCGCACGTGTGTGTCACCCTTGCAGTAATTGGAGGCTAATAATTATCTTAGTATAGAAAGGTAATATATTGCGACATTTATAAAAAAATTGTTTTGAAATTGTTAATATATCGATCACAATAGAATTTGGTTGAATAATGAAAGTGTTTTTTATGTGTAATCATGGAGGAAAAATCATTAAGCCATAGAATTCTATTATTGTTTAAAGCTATAGTGAACTCTTAAAAATATTTATTAGTTAAGAGGACTTGTTTTCTTGTAATACAAAAAATTCAAACAGGTACATTTTAGTCAAGTTTAGTTAATTTCAATCCATTTCAATTAGTTTTATTCAATTCTCAAAATCGAAACGAACATATCATAAGTAGCTCCAAGTGATTAATGTTAGTAATTGATGTAATCCAAACCAACTTGAAGGAAGTTTATTGCCCTTGTTAAGTTGTATTAATGATACATATTTTGTTCATATAAATTTTTGTATTCCAGCTAATAAATGATGATGATAATTAGATGCTACTTAAAAAAATAATTGTTAATGATAAGTGTGTGAACGTGAGTGTCTGTGCATGTGTGCATGCGTGTATGTGCATGCGTATGTATATATGTATGCATGTATGTGTTTGTGCTTGCTTACGTGTGCGTGTGTGTCACCCTTACAGTAATTGGAAGCTAATAATTATCTTAGTATAGAAAGGTAATATATTGTGAAATTTATATGAAAAAGTGTTTAAAAGTTGCTAATACGTTCCCAATAAATTTTGGTTGAATAATGGATGTGGTTTTTTTATGTGTGATCATGGTGAAAAAATCGATAAACCATAGAACACCATTATTATTTACAGCTATAGTCTCAACTCTTAAAATATTAATCAGTCTTGAAATACAAATTAATTCATTCATGTACAGTTCAATCAAATTTAGTTTATTTCAATCCAGTTCAATCATTTTAATTCAACTCTCAAAGTTGAAATGAACATAGCATAAGTAGCTCCTAGGTGATTAACGTTTATAATTGCTATAGCAATCTAAACCAACTTGATGGAAGGTTTTTTGCCCTTATTAAGTTGTATTAATGATATATAATTTTTGTATATATATTTTTTGTATCTAGCTACTACTAAATGATGATGAAAATTAAATGCCACTTAAGAAAATAATGGTTGATGATGTGCACGTGCATGTGTCACCCTTACAATGATTAGAGGCTAATAATTATCTTAGTATATAAAAGTAATATATTGGGACATTTATATGAACACGTGTTTGAAAATTGCTGACATATCAATCATAATAAATTTTGGTTGAATAATGAAAGAACTTTTTTATGTAATCAATGGAGGAAAAATCGATAAGCCATGTCGATTATTGTTTAAAGCTATAATCTTAACTCTTAAATAATTTATTGGTTGAAAGTGTTTTTTTTAATACAAATTAATATATTCATGTACAATTTAATCAAATTTAATTCATTTAAATCCATTTGATTATTTAAATTCAATTCTCAAAGTTGAAATGAACAAAGCATAAGTAACTCTAGCAAAAGAGGGATGTGTATTTTGTAAGCAAGCGAAAGCATTAACCTACTTGGGACGTTCGGCTCGAAATTTTCACTCATTCCAATCTTTTTCCGATGAAGGAATACATTGTTCCCCCGGAAGCTTAAAAAAAACGTTGTAATTGTTATAGAAATCTAAACCAACTTGAAGGAAGTTTATTACCCTCATTAAGTTGTATTAATGGTATATAATTTATTTATATATTTTTATTATACTCTATCTAATAATTATGATGAAAATTAAATGCTACATAATAATATAATAGTTGACGATGAGTGCGTGCTTGCGTGTGTGAATGCATGCATGTGTTGGCGTGTGTGTCACCCTTGCAGTAAATGGGGGCTAAAATTATCTTAGCATAGAAGGGTAATATATCGTGATATTTATATGAAAAAGTAATTAAATAGTGCTAATATATCAATCACAATATATTTTGGTTGAATAGTGGAAGTGATTTTTTATGTGTAATCATGGAGGAAAAATGGATAAGCCATAGAAGTCCATTATTGTTTCAAGCTATATTCTTTTAACTCTTAGAAAAATTTATTGTTTGGGAGGTTTTGTTTTCTTCGAATACAAATTTATTCATTCATGTAAAGTTTAATCAATTTTAGTTTATTTCAATTCATTCCAATGAGTTCTTAAAGTCAAATGAACATAGCCTAAGTAGCTCCAGGTGAGTAACGTTTGTAATTGCTATCAATGGCGGAGCCAGTGGGAGGCGAAGGGCGGCAGCCGCCTCCCCTCTTCGCTGGAAAAATTAGAACCCCCTGTTCAGCTTCCGCCCCTTGCATCAACGATATATTCTTTCGCCCACCCCAATGTTGTTGAGTGTTTGTTTCAATGAAGGTTTAGTTATAGAAGAATAGGAGAAACGAATTAAAGAAAATGAATTAAACCCATATAATTGGAAGATGACCGAAACAGGAGAAGGGAGGAGGAGAAAGATATAATTAAAGAAGATAAAAGAAAAGGAAGCGATCCAATGAAAGGATGACAAGTATGGGCAATGAAGAATTAGTAGAATTGCATTAAAATGAAAGTCAAGATTTCGGGTGAAACTTGTTTCAAATGAAAGGCTTTGCTCCTCTTTCTTTTTTCTACACTAATTGTTAACAAGGCAAAATATTGATAGGCGTGTACAAACCACGTAAGTCCCCCAGGCGGATCGCGTCCGCCTGGGGTAGAGAGAATTCACGACAAGGTTGGGAATGTTCCTACCATTCTAGGCGGTTTTCAGCCGCCCTAAGGGTAAAACTCCGTTCTTCATCCAGGCGGATTCATCCATTCCTAAGTAGGAAGAAACCAAGTCTTCCCCAAATATCTGAGGAAAGTACAGGCGATCACCAAGCTAAGTCGGCTTGTCCGCCTGGGACGACCTCGGCTCCTCAAAAGCACAGAGTCCAATTAAGAGTCTAAATCCTCAAAGGAGACATCAATACTTGGAACTCCCAATTCAGATAAGCTTTATCTTAATCAACAAGATAAAGATTCACTCAAGCTAGAACTCTGGTGGATTCATGTCTTTGGGTCAGACAAGAAGACGTTCATGGAGTATAAAAAGAGCCTTTGGTCATCACGCACAGGTACGTATTCTAAATTCACAAGAAATTAATACTTGCCTCCTCACTTAAATCCGATCTAACTTAAGCATCGGAGAGGCTACGCCGGTCACACGGCTAGTCCCCATAGCGACGGTTATTATCTTGCAGGAACCATCAAATCCCAAGAAAGAAGAGCTTTAGGAGTAAACTTCAATCGGAGAATTAGAGCGTGGAACCACGTTCCAGACCTAATTTAACATTGGTGCGGTGAGCGTGGACTGAATTTGCTTGCTCAGGCAAGGATATCAGTTCGCACGAACATTTTGTTAATAAAAGACCTTCAGTTTCTAGTCAACTCTCAGATGGCTCACGATGAAACAAACAACAATCCCCCAATAACAGGAATAACCCACTCCTCCAATTGCAACAGAAATACAAAATAACCCCGGAAGAGATGGAAGCCTATCGAAAATCAATTGTACAAACATACATCTCATCCGGCGTGATGTATGGTGATTTGAGCAAAGCAGGTTTGGTCATATCCAAACGCGACACAGTAGCGCGCCGAAATCTAATCAACGATTTTGATAGCGCATCACAGGGACACATGTCGCCCCAACTCTATGACATTACTCCACCAACTTTCCCAACGGGCATCCCTCACGCTAATCCCCAAATATCCTCTGTCACATTCTCCGCAGGTCAGGGCGCCATCATCACTCAGCCTATGTGACAAAACCCATCGGCGAAATCCTTGGGGCAAAACTTAGTCGGGCAGACAACTCAACTATCATTACTTCAGGGACTGATATCTGCAATGAAGGAGGGTCACATTCCTCCTGGAGACATAGGGCCAACGTTGGCCACCATTCAAAGGCTAGGAACATGCAAGCAGCTTGAACCAACCCCGAAAGAAAAAAATTTAAAAAGGCCTGTCGTGCTGGAGAGTGAAGATGAAGACGACCCGGAGTTTGAAAAGAAAGCCAAGAAGCTTTTCGCAAAGTTGGTTGTCCCCTATCAAGAGGCGACATCGAGAACTAATTTCTCGCCATTCAAGAAAAATATCCTTGACCAGACCCTGCCGAGACTTGTCTACATACCCACATTCGACAAGTACACGGGAAAAGACGATCCCAACTATCATGCTGCTGATTTTAAGAATCGAATGGAAATGGCAGGGGCCACAGAAGCATACATATGTCGATACTTCTCCGCCACGCTAGGCGGACCGGCGGCTCGATGGTTCACCTCGCTGCCACCTAATTCCATAGGGAGCTGGGATAAGCTTAGCGACGCATTCTGCAAGCATTTTTTAGGATCCGCCCCAGCC
>CATIWQ010105409.1:0-18774 GCA_949673415.1 Euphorbia schlechtendalii
CCTTGAGAGAAATTAATCAAAGTGTGCTTTCTATGTCCTTTATACTTTATACTATGCTTAAGAGAAGGTAATATTCGAGTATGCATATAATGCTTATATGAAGATGCGATTCGGTTGACTCTCCATTAAGAACAAAGGTATGCAAATAAGCTATATAAATTGCACATTACTAATTTGTGGGAAATTTCGAACTTCTACTTGAAATCTTTTGCAACGTGGAAATGTGGTACTCATTGCAAAAGCCTTTTGCCAAATGAGGTACGAACTTGTTTACCAATTTATACACTTCTATTTTACCTTCAAGACAAGGAAAAAGTTAAGTGTGGGGGTATGATAAGTGTATAATTGCACTTATTATCATTATAATTTTACACACTAAACACTATATTCTAAGTCATTTTTATACTTCATATAAAAGATTTCGCGTGGTAAGTAGTTATTTTTTATGCAAATGCAGATACTAGATAAATCTCGGGAGTAAAATGATATAAAGTGGAATTCTATGAAAAATGAGTGAAAAAGGTACAAAAAGATGCTTGGAACTTAAAGATTTGGCTTAAGATCGAAACTGTCAAAGATTGGTGAAGTTGCAAGGAGAATTCTGAAGAAAAATGTAATTCACAGTCGCGATAATCATTCGCGGTCACGAATTGTTCTTCTTCAGAATAGAAGTCTTCCAATCAAAGATTCACGATCACGACATGTATATCGCGGTCGCGACTTGGACAGTTTTCTGGTTTTATCTTCTTAACTACCAACCATTAGATAAGCATGATCAATCGCCATCAACTGCCAATGAAAAGGCACTTATCAAAAGTCAACCAATCATGAAAAGGTGCCTATCAATTGTGGATTAGATTGAAGCTTCTCAACTAATCATAATGAAGTTATGCAATCTTTCACAAATGGACGCGACTCTTCGTTTGGATAGATACAACCCTTCGAACTCTATAAATAGGGCTCCAAACCTTAAAATTTCGTGCAGCATTCAAGCAACAAGTGGGCATTAGAGTGCATGAGTGAAATATAGTGTGTGTATAGATAGTGAATTCTCTACATTCATAAGTGTTAGTGAGAAAATGATTAAGTGATTCTAATCCTTGTATCGATCACTAGATTTCTCTATATTCTTGAGCGATTATTGTATAAGTGTACTTGCAAATCACTTATCAATAAAAGTTTTCATTCTTCAATATTTGTTTCTTTGATATTCGCAAAGAATAGCATCGTAGCGGAGGACCTGTACGATCCGAGATTGAATTCAAAGCAGACGCAAGAATTGCGGGAATTGACGACTCCCATTAAAGAGTGGATACGGTTTGATCAACTTTAGCTTTCACTTGCATACCTCATAACTTTGCTTTGCTTTCTGCTTATACTTTCTATTTCGAAGTTTATGATATGTCTATGTATCATAATGCGTATTTCATGTTAAGTCTTTTATGTTAATCAAGTTATATGCGTTGGAGTTAATTTTAAGAGTAGTTTCGAGGTTAACAATATCATGTATAATCACTGGATCTGTGATACTATTTTGTGAGCCAACATTTTTGGAATGGTAACTTGCTAAATGTGGCTATGTAAGAGCGACCCGTACTAAGCATAGTATTGACATTGTCCTGATTTATATAATCATCTTAATTCGTTTGCGCTAGGTTTAGAAAACTCATTTCATGTGGTGCTCTATGGTGAATAATTGAACATTTGAGTATTTAGAATCAAGTTTATTAGATTAGTTTAGTTAATCATAACATATTTGTTAAACTTGCATGCTTTCTCTGCTATCCTTATTTCATAGGGAAAATCTATATATTTAGATTCTCTAATCTTTCATACCTATATTTACTCATTCTCCATTCTAACCCTCCTACCCAAAATATCAAACTTATTTTATTTTCCTTATTTTATCTTCCTTGTTGATCTTTAGAGCTCGTCCTTCCATGTGGGATTGATATCTTTTAAAACTACATCACAACTGTATACTTGCAATTATCATCATTTTTCTATTTTGATAAGGGGTATTGACAACATCTATATGTTACAAGAACATGTTTTTGGCACTGTTAATATACACCTGAATCATGTAAACAAACTATTATACTTATCAGTAGAAAAGTGGCAAACACCAAGAAGCCTATCTCACAAGCTGAAGGTGGTACCCTAAGTTAACACATGAATGTATTTGGGTAATAAATTGGAGACCGCTATAAGATAGCCACTCAAAAATAACTATATCCATGTGTTGGTATCACGTCTTATTGCAATAACAATACAATTATCCTCAGACCTGAGATACTGGTTACCTTGTGTAGGAGTTGCTATACTTTGGGTCATACTTATTCATACCTTGGCGATTAGGATGATACCTACTAGCAAACCCGCAAGCTAGGCTCCTTCTTAAAAGGGGAGCTTTTAGCTCCCCTTCTCCCTATAGATAGCCTCCTCTTGCTCCTTTGTTTCTCACTTTAACTCAGCCTTCCTTATGAGTTTTAACACCTTTTCTTCGTGAGTTTCTTGCGAGATTCTCCACAAGTTTCTCCTTTGTCATAAGAATTCTTTTGAAAGCTCATTCATATTTTGAAGAGAGCCTTCTTAGTTATCTTTTCAAGTTGGTCTTCGAATAGTCTAGCAGGTACTGTCTACCAATGAGTTCTTCCTTAATGGGAGGTTTAGTTGGTGAAGATCTATGTGAATCAATTACAGAGGTTGTCCTAGTTTAGAGGCTGGTGCTAACAGAGTGCTGATTGCATGATTTTGACTATACTCATTTCGATAGGCTTATATTCGGTAACGGTGCCAAAAACCTTGTTTCCCACTTTTCTACTGATAAGAAAATGTTCAAAATACAAACAGGTATTGTCAATACCTCTTATCAAATAGAAAAATGATGACCACTGAAAGTATTTAGTTATGATGTAGTTTTAAAAGATATCGATCTCACAAGGAAGGAATTCGGTTCTAAGGACCAACTAGAGTTACGGAATAAAAGAAATAAGTTAATTTGTATTGGAGGGTTTGGATGGTAGACTGATGAATATACAGATGCTTGAACATATTAGAGAAGATGTAAACTATACAGATATTCCCTAAGAACAAGTATAGTAGATAAAAATATGCAAAATCATAAAGGATATTTCATTCACTAGACAACTTTAACAAATATTCAATAATTCACCGCAGAGCAACACATGAGATGACTTTTCTAAATCTAGGGTAAACAAATTATGACACTTATAAGAACCTGGATAACAATAATAATATGCTTAGTACGGTCGCTCTCACATAGCCATATTTACCAAGCTACCACTCCCATAATGTTGGCTCACTAAACAGCGTTAAAATCATAAATCCAGTGACTATACACAATCTTGTTAACCCCGAAATCACACTTAAAGTTATCTCAAAGGCATAAAACTTGATTAATATAAATGATGCAAGATGAAATACTCGTTATGACACATAGACATATCATAAATTTCAAATTAGAAAGTATAAGTAAAAAACAAAGTAAAGTTGTAAGGTATGCAAGTGAAAGCTAAAGTTGATCAAACCGTATCCACTCTTTAATGGGAGTCATCAATTCTCGAAATTCCTGCATCTACTTTGAATTTGGTCTCAACTCGTACAGAACCTCTGCTAAGATGCTATTCTTTGTGAATATAGAATAAATGAATGTTGAAGAATGAAAACTTTTATTGATAAGTCTTTACAATTACACTCATACAAAAATTGCTTGAATTTGTGTAGAAATCTAGTGATCGAAATAAGTATCGAATCACTTACACATTTTTCTCCCTACAACTTTAATATAGCAAAATCTATATATTTTCACTCTCTAATGTGTATCATGCATACTATCATTCAACACACACTATATATGCCACGAAAATGGTTGATTTTGAACCCTATTTATAAAGTACGAAGGGTTGTATCTATCCAAACAAAGAGCCATGATCATTGGTGAAGGGTTGCATCACTTCAATATTGTTGGATGCAAAGATTCATCCTCATCCACAATGGAAAGGCACCTTTTAGTGATTATATCACTTCCAAAAGGTGTCTTTTCATCTGATAGTTGATAGCAGTTGATAATTCTTATCCGAAGGTTGGTAGTTGAGAAGAGTTTACCAATAACCGTCATAAGTTGCGAGCGTGATATATGTGTCACGATTGTGACTATTCGTTGGAAACTTTTTACTTGCGAAGAGTAACAAGTCATGACCACGAATGGATGTCACGATTGTGAAATGTGTTTTTCTTTATGTTTCTTCTTTGCAACTTTGCTGATCTTTGATAGCTTCGATCCTGAGCCATTTCCTTATGTTCCACACATCTTTTTGCACCTTTTTCACTCTTTTTACATTGAATTCCATCTTTGATCATTTCACTCCCAAGATTTATCTAGTTTCTGCATTTGCATAAAAAACAACTACATACCATGTGAAATGTTTTATATAAAGTATAAAATAACTATAAACCATATTGTTTTATGATTGAAAATATCATGATAATAAGTGTAATTATACACTTATAAAGTGCTGCTAGATTACTCTAAGGGAGTGCTGCACCAAGGGAAGGCACATTTTTACTAGTAATGCTTTTAACTTAGATGGTAGGTTTCTTTTAATTAAGTTTTATAAACCTATGAGCATCTACGGTAAAACATTTCAACTTAGATTATATCAATCATGGCATGCTTAGGAGTCCTTTAGGGTTAATTTTGAGTTTTGAAATTCTTCCTTGCAAGTTTCCATGTTCAATTACTGTCTTGAGTAACCACCAGTTGTATTTGAGCCTGCCTAATGCTATGCATGATTGACGATAATATGTTGAAATGATATTTTCTATGAATTGATTAAGTATTTTATGCATGACTTAAGTTTCAATTCATGTTATAGAAAATGATGTGATAACTAGATTAAGGTTTTGCTCAAACTTAATTTATGTGATTATCATATAAATTAACAATGTTTTACCACACGTGTAAATGTTGTAAATTGAGGGTTGTCCAGTACTTCACTTGGTTAAAAGAACAAAATATTTAAATCATAATTGTTTATGGTACAATGAATCTAAGTGCCCATGGTTATTTTGGTAAGTATTGGACTTGGATGCTCATTTACTTTCAAGGGGCCTCTCTTACTAGGAAATCTCCATCAATATCAGGTTCAAGCATACCCAAGGGACTTTTATAACTTGGATTTCGCATATGGTTTTAGAGCCGTGGTTTAAGTTGTTAAATTAAAACTTGTAGACATATGTGCAAGTACCTAAACGTTAACCTTGTTTATATTGAATGCTATGTGGAGTCTTGACATAATGGAATGATTATGATGTACCAGTTTTGAGCATGTTCCCTTAGATTAATAATTCCAATTAGCCTGGAATTATTTTTATCATAATCATATCCATAGTATAAGACCTAGACTAGGGCGAGACCAGTTGCACTAATAAAATCCCTACAACAATATTAAGGTGATAAATAGTCTTCCCATCATATGTCTTGATACAAACCTTATCAACGGATGTGCGGACATGTACAACATGCTTTTACCTTAACATGTGTTTGATTATGGGACTAGATGGGGTTAATGCCTTAACAAAAGTGGGTTAGTTATCCATGTCAGTAGAGCCTATACCAGATTGGAGACATATTTGAGGAGTCGTACAATTAGGTATGCATGTCTCAAGAAAGAGAACTCAAATGGATAAGCAATTTCATGGAATGCAAATGGTGGGTTCCAACCATGGTTGTGTTGTTATGGCTTGACCTGTTAAGCGCGGGTCATGATGAATGGCTATAGATGCTACCTACTAAAGAAAATTGGTTCTACCAAATTTCCCAAATTTAATTAGAATGGGCTATTTGAATGTCAATGAAAATAGTAAGAATTATGTATTTAATTTAAGACCTTATATTAAATGAATGTACATATACTAATGTCTGAACAATTTCTATCTTATATATAGGTTGAAAAATGAATCTAAACATAAACCTTCGCTCAATACTTGACAACATACTAGATGGTTTAGATTTTACCAATTGGTTTAGAGTAGTGAGGATAATCCTTAGATCTGAAAGGATAGCTTATGTTTTGGATGAGCTCCTTAGTGACAAACCTGATGCTTATGCCAATGAACATGAGGCATGGGAGAAGTACAGAATAAATCGTGAATGATAACATGCATAATGTTGGCAACCATGAATTCTTAGCTTCAGAAAAAAACATGAGAGCAAGGACTTAGACACCATGATTGTCCATCTTGGGAGCTCTTCTCAAAGAAGTCCAGGTTTGAGAGAGTTGATACATCAAAGCTCTTGTTCATAATGAAGATGCAGGCTGGCACTTCTGCAATTCAGCATGCTCTTAAACTATTGGTTTATATAGAGAAGCTGACTCGACTGGGTTTCTTGATGGATCATGAATTATGTGTGGATCTGATTCTTGCTTCATTAACAGATATTTATTCATAATTTGTGACTAATTATTATATGAGCATGATTAATGCTAGAAAAACCTGAGTTGGTTAACATGTTGAAAATAATAAAGCCTAAGATTTGAAAGGATCCAAAGGCTTTATTGCTTGTTAAGAAAACCAAGCCTTCTAAGGGCGGGTCTCGTTTATGAAAGAGTTTGAGTGCCAAGAAGAAAATCAGTAAGAAGAAGAAAAGTAGGAGGCTTGCAAAGAGGGAAATGGACCTAAGAGTTGGGAATGGAGCATGGGTTGCTGCAAAAGCTGTAGGGACATATAGCCTTCATTTTCTTAGTGGCCTAGTTTTAGTTTTGAATAATTGCTACTATATTCCTGTTGTCACTAAGAATATTATTTCTGTTGTGCTTTTAGCAACAGATGGATTTGAGATTTTATTTTCTGATAATACTTGTCAAATTCAATGCAATAATGTTCTTTATTCTTGTCAAATATGTGTTGATGGAATTTATGTTCCAGATACTAATATTGAAATTCTAAATATGAACATTGTTAAGAAATCGAAGTTAGATAATGAGAAATCCTCATACTTATGGCATTGTCATCTAGGCCATATTAATGAGACTCTCTTAACTAAGTTGCACAAATGTGGTGACTTGGGCCCAATGGAATGGGAATACTATGGGGCTTGCGAACCTTGTTTAAAGGGAAAGATGACTAAGAAACCTTTCAAAGGAAAGGGTTAGTGCGGCACAAGTACTTTGGAAATAATACATTTTGATGTATGTGGTCCAATGAGTGTTAAGATACATGAGGGTTTCGTCTACTTCATAACTTTTATCGATGATTACTAGCAATAAGGTTATTTTTACCTAATGAGGCACAAGTCTGAAAGTTTTGAGAAATTCAAATAGTTCAAAACCAAAGTAGAAAACAACTTAGGAAAAGTATCAAGACCTTTCGATTTGATCGAGGTTGTGAATACTTAAGCCAAGAGTTTCAGGATTATCTAAGGGATAATGGTATTTTATTCCAATGGACACCTCCTTATAAACCCCAATACAATTGAGTGTTAGAAAGGAGAAATCAAACCCTACTCGATATGATTCAGTCCATGATGAGCCAAATAGAACTCAGTAGATCCTTTTAGGGTTATTTTTTTGAGAGCGCAGTTTATATTCTAAATAGAGTGCCCTTGAAATAGTTGATCAAACACTATATGAAATGTTGTATGGTAAGAAACCAGCTCTTCCTCACCTATGAGTTTGAGGATGTCCTGCTTATGTAAAGAGGACAAGTTCAGATAAGCTGGGTGCTAAGTCTGAT
This sequence comes from Euphorbia schlechtendalii, assembly GCA_949673415.1. Classification (NCBI taxonomy): domain Eukaryota; kingdom Viridiplantae; phylum Streptophyta; class Magnoliopsida; order Malpighiales; family Euphorbiaceae; genus Euphorbia; species Euphorbia schlechtendalii. The sequence goes on from CATIWQ010105409.1 coordinate 7,759, forward strand.
AGGTGTGTGTTTGAAGGTTTCCCTAAGGAGACTATGAGTTATACCTTTTATAATCCCAAGGAACACAAGGTACTTATTTTTAGAAATGTTCAATTCCTCGAGAAGGAGGATATACTTGCGAAAGCTAGTGGGAGAAATCTTGAGCTAGGCACTCAAGAAGATAAAATAGACAATCAACTGATTATTCCTACATCAATTACATAAGAAAGTGTAAGCATGGAACAACCTATTATAACACCAACATTGCGTAGGTTAAGTTAGGCTCCAATCAATCTCGAGCGATATAGTTATTTCATCACTAATGGTAAGTATATCTTCGTCATGGAAGATGATGAGCCCAAAACTTACAAGTAGGCAATGGAAGGCTCAAAGTCTGATAAATGGTTTATAGTTATGAAGTTAGAGATGGACTCCATATACAAAAATCAAGTTGGGAACTTGGTTCATGGTCCAAGTGGGATTAAGCCCATAGGATGCAAGTGGGTTTTTAAAAAGAAAACTGATAAGGATTTTAATGTGATTACCTATATAGCAAGGCTAATTACAAAAGGCTATAGTCAAAAGGAAATTGACTATGATGAAACCTTTTCACCAGTAGCCATGCTAAAGTCTATCAAAATACTCCTTGCCATCACTGCTCATTATGATTATGAAATCTGGCATATGGATGTGAAAACAACGTTCTTTAACAAAACTTGGATTGGGATGTATATATGATAATTCCAAAAATTGGTTTTGTGTCAAATGCTAATGAGCCCTGCATATATAAGAATTCTAGTGGGAGTGCGATCATTTTCCTTATATTATATGTTGATGACACATTACTAATAGGAAACGATGTTCCTTTTATTCAAATAGTCTAGTCATGGTTGTCAAAGAAGTTCTCCATGAAAGACCTTGGAGAAGCAGGTCTTTCTCAAAGTACATAAATAGACAAGGTTTTGGCTAGATTTAACCTTGAGTAGTCAAGAAAGGGTTATCTCCCAATGTCTCACGGGATTAAACTTTCTAAATCTGAGTGTCTAAGAATACAAGAGGAGAGACTACGCATGAATGGAATACCCTATGCTTCAACGATAAGATCCATCATGTATGCTATGGTAAGCACTCGACCTGATATCTCATATGTGTTGAGCATCATGAGCAAATTCCAATCTGATATAGGTGCGAAGCATTGGATGGCCGTTAAAACTATCCTCAAGTGCTTACATAGGATTAAGGATATGTATTTTGTTTATGGAGAAGGTGATCTCTCTATGAAGGGATACACTGACATGAGTTTTCAGTTTGACATGGATGACTACAAGTTATAGTCAGGATATGTGTTTATGTTAAATGGAGGGGTAGCTACTTGGAAAAGTTTCAAATAGTATACGATTGCCGATTCAACCACTAAATTTGAGTATATAGCTACTTTTGAAGCAGTTAAGCAAGTTGTCTAGTTAAAGGGATTTATGGGTGATCTTGTTGTGGTGTCAAACATTTTAAATCTAGTTGTGGTTTATTGCTATAATAAGGCCTATTGTTGAAATAACGCCCTCATAAACCTTTGATCAGAGTATGAGATTGATAGAACGAGTTTCTATTCTATCTTAGTATATAAAGGTGAGTGATGTTCTTTGTGAACAATTCTAACTTTGGGATAGCTATGGTTATTACATGAGCTAACACTTTATCTGAGCTTAGTAAACCAGATGTTACTTAACATGTTGGAAGGAGTGTATTATATTGATTACTACTGCAAAATTGATCAAGTCATAAGCACATGACGTGTCAAGTATCGTGGGATTATGCGCCTTTGCTAAAAAGGCCATTTGATTCTCTAAAGTCATTGGGTAGGTTCCTAGATGGGAATACAAGTTTAGGTAAATCTCTAACGGCTCCATACTTTGGGATCTTATGAGGTCACACACATTGGACCTTCACCAGACCAAATAAAGAACTTATAGATGGGGTCTATACCGAGAATAAAAGGGTAGTCAAGTTCATTTTGATGGACCATTAAATGATTGGACCAATGCCAGCACTAAAAGGTGCTCGTAGGCCACCGATATGTGATAAAATAAGCTAATGCATGTTGGTTGGCTACAGTAGGCCTGTAGTATAGGCCCACCAACACACCCTCAAGTGGGGATTGTGGGAAGTCCTACAAGACCCTACTTCCGGGATAAGCCAAGCCTAATTGGGCTTGCCTTGTGAAGGCTCTCATCGCCCGCATATGCAAGATGTAGGCATGAATTAACCTGTAGAGACTAAGGCTCCATGCAGTTGACCCGCGTGCGGGAAGAGGAACATTTTTACTCCCCTTCCCCTTATATAAGGAGCTCATCCTCCTCCTTGTAATCAAACTTCAATTCAGCCTTCTCTTTTGAACTTGACTCATTTTCTTGCAAATTGTTTTGAGATCATCTTTGAGTTTCTCTTTTATTTGTAAGATTCTTTTGAAGGTTTATTCCTATTTTGGAAAAGAGCCTTCATTGTTATTTTTGGGTTGGTCTACGAGTTATCTAGCATCCACTTGATAACTAACAAGTTCTCCCTATTTGTGAGGTTTTGGGTGGTGTGGTTTTTGTGGACTACTCATAGAGGTTGTCCTACTTTGGAGGCTAGTGCTAATGTAATTATGTCCGATTTGTCTAGGGGATCGCTCCACTACAATAAGGGAAGGCACACATCAACTGGCAATGCTTTATACATAGATTATAGTTCTCTTTCAATAAGTGTTTATAGACCTAATGCATCTATGGAATGTTTCAATTAAGATTACATCAATCATGTCATGCTCAGGAGTTCCTTTTAGGTTAATTTTAAGTTTTGAAATTCCACCATGCTAGTTCTCATTTTCATTACCTGCCTAGATTAACCAACAATTGTATCAAAGTCTGCCTTATGCCATGGATGATTGATAATAATATACTGAAACATAATTTTCTATAAATTGATTAATATATGCTTTGCAAGACTTAGGATTCAATTCATGTTATAAAAAATATTTTGATAACTAGATTACGGTTTTGCTCAAACTTAGTTTATGTGATTATCATATAATTAACAATGTTTTACTACACGTGTATGAGCATGGCATTTTGATCCTTACTCGTGAGCTCAATGATGAAGCTATAATTTATTTTCCTCTGCTAGTCTTCCACTTTAATAGGGTCTCAGAGGTCCTCGGGCTAAGTATTCCTTGTTTCTGACAAACCTTATACAACCTTTGTTTTTTCATATAAACCATTCAAGGCTTGGATAAAATTATACCCAATGCCCATACCAATGTGATAACATCGGTATTGGCATTGGCAACATCAATATCGGTGTTACCATAGTGACATCGATATTACCACCTCAGCAGTAACCAAGTCTAATTTGAACCAAAGTCATACAAAAAAACCAACAGTGACATCGATGTTATTAACATCGGTACCGATGTTGCCAATATCGATGTCGGCATTGTAACATTAGTATCAATGTCATTGTGTCAGTAGTAACAGAAATGCAGAATTTCAAGAATAATGGATGGAATAGTTCTCTAGGACCCTTGTACCCCTTATTGACCTCTCTAGTAGCTGCACACTATAGAGTGGTTAGAGAGGGTCCTCCTCCCTTGGATTGGGAAGGTAAAAAGTGAGGTAAATAATGATTATTTTTTACTCTGGATTGAAGGAAGCTCTCCTACAAATGGAGGGCTCACATTTAGACAAAAGGAGAGTTGAGTTTTGTGTGAAAGGTTGCAGAAAATTGAGCTCAGTTGTCTTGAAGAGAAAAATTTGAATTTCATAAGTTTTGAATTGGTTTTTGGTATAAGGGAAAACAATTTTTCTTTGGAAAGGTTAAGGAAAGTTCATAGAAAGGGTAGGGACTTGGGTTTTCTGGGATTCATTTAGGTAACTTTGAGGTTTAGTTTCACAAAAATTGAGTGGGAGTGAAGAGGGGAATGTTCTTAGTTCACACATATGTTCAAACCCCTTTTCACTACTTTTGTCAAGCTTTAATTCAATAAAACTTGGTGAAGGAGCTACAAACAAAGCCTTAGACTACATTTTAACCATTATCTTTCAAGTTCATGGAGTAACACTTGCTTCATTCTCGGTGTTTTCTCAATAAAAATAATTTCACTACATAAACTAAAGAAACGAGGAGGGTTTCCCAAAGGAGCTTTGCAGATCTCGAAGAATTGGATTCTCTACTATGGGGTGAGCCTTTAAGTTCCTAGAGTTGTGTCTCATACTTATTTGATGATTTGATGTGGTTTTGAAAGTGTTTAAATGTTTGCTATTTTCTCTTTGTATTTTGGAAAATTCAAGCAACACTGAAGTCGCTATTGCGACGTCGATGTTGGTGTTGCAATGCTGACATCGACATTACAATGCTAACGTCGGTGTTACCCTTATTTTCTTGAATACTAATTAATATATTATGCACTAATTATGGGTAATTAACCAAAAATGATGTGTTTACATGAACATATTAAGATCAGTAGAATATTTATGTGTTGCATTAGTCTTTTGATATATTCCGAGGGACATTAATGTTTAAACTACGGTTTCCTCTCAACCGAGATAAAATTATTACCGTGTTGGAATTCCCCCTTAATATATACGAAAGAATAGTGTTTATGTTCACGGGCCTAGAATTAGTTATGATCTCCACATATTTGTGAAAAATTAAGTTTAGAATACGAAACCCCCACAAAGGGAATGCCCCGTTGCCAAATATTCGACCTGACACAATTCACATTGGCATTTTCATTAATAAAATGAGCAACATATTTGTATAAAAACAAATCATTTTTATAATGGAAATCACAAGCTTTTGTCAGCACTTTTAACTTGACCGCACGGGTCTTTCAAATATTCGAATCGAACATACTTGGTGCATTGGCACATGTTTGTGTTGTGAAAATATTTCGTGCTAACCTTTGTGGATGCAGGTAGCTTAGGTTAGATGCATGTTAGGATTTATTTTCCTTCGGGTATCGCACTTTAATAAATATTTTGTATTTGTTAGATCGGTTGTATAATAGGATATGAATGTATTCATTTACCTAGATCTCATGTATTTTAGGCAATTTGTATTCCCCATCCCCAAAATATGTAAATAATCCCCCCTAGACTAGGCGCATATACTTTCCTACGTGTTTACTTTCTGCACTTATTTATTGCCTTCCGTATGCATGTGAAAACATAACTCGAAAATGATTTAGAATAGGATATCAGGATATTGGAATATGGTAGCCACTTGCCTAGTATGACTTAAATAACAATGAAATAAGTAACTTATCCAGACCCGAATCTCTATACTATGTTATCGTTTAGGCTTCACGGATCTAAGCTGTACTAAATTTCCCAAAAGAGCTGATCCAGGTGGTGACTCTATATAACTTAGGCTAGAGGTCTAGACCTCAAGTCTTTGGAATTTATTCCACAACCATAACACGCCTTTTCAAAAACACTACACCCCATCTCACGCGGCCAATGCCTCGTGGCTACCGCGCGGGTAGAACGTCGTCCGCTCATAGTGGCAACTCTGCTAGGGATTTCTTCTTTCTTTTTAAACAGAAAAGTTTCGAAGATATTTGATGAGTTAGTGAAAATTCGTTATCTAAGTCAAACCATTTTCCAAGATTTTGATATTCCACAAAGCATATGCATTAGACGGATTAGCCATTAAGTTTAGGTGCCCTGTTTTACCGAGAAGCTTGTGAAAGTATCCTTTGCGACCCCTTGGCGATCGAAGGTACTTACTAAGTGGATCACTTGTTGCCATATTGTATGGACTCTCTAGAACCTATATGGGGAAAGGGAGAAAGTGTATCTTAGTGCAACAAGAACCTTCTACATCAACAACCCATTGACCGAACTCATATAAAGAACCATAGACACTTCCACTAGGTTTACCAAAACAAGATGCATTTATTTTCATGCAAGAACGAACCTTAATATCCTTGCGATGTTAAGATGAACCAAACCTAGAATTAGAAGCCTACCCTTTACACGTGGGAGATATTAGGTTGGATGAGATATGTTGTGTGTTATTTGCTCATATCCGCATCACACCTTCAAATAATAAATTCTTTATGTATGGCATCACACTAACCATGATCTTTGTGCAAACACTAATATGCACACTCACATGCCATGTTATGCTCGGTTTTGCACTAATACCAAACACCTTGTTTTAGAAGACGTGCCAAGATAGCTTCACCTAGGATTAGGACCACAATATAGAGGTGTCCCAAAGGATGCCCGAACCTCTGACCAAATGGGGCAACATGCCCATCACCCCTGAGATGGTATAAAGAAAAGGTATAACACATTATTTACCATATTCCTCACAAACCTTATAAAGAGCCAGTTACCACATGGGTAATATGGGAATACCACCAACACCATAGACCTTGTACCACATAGCAAGGCCTGGATGTCACATTGACATCACCTTTACCCCAAAAGTTGGCACTCACTAACTAGATTCACATCATGATTAAACCATTGCATGCATAACCATTAATTCATACATACATCATGCATGATCTGATCACCATTTTGTGTGCTTTAGTAAAGGTTTGGAGAAGGACTGATCGCCGCCTCATTCGAGTATCTCCCATCGAGGCTAGGCATGGGAGCATTCTATCTCAATAGAAGGGGGTCCCATGCACCAATTCTAATGAAGATTCAAGTTCCATGTCAGGTTCATGTTTAGGATAAAGCTTCGACTTGAGTAGAGATCAATTCTTCAGCATGACCAACACATAATAAGATAACGTGACTAGGGGCCATTTCACTTATGAGGGATCTATCGCACAGGCCCAAGGCCCATAAGAGAACATCAGCGGAGAAATTACAAGTGTGCTAGAAGCCTTTGTCGGTAGTGAGTAGTTTGTTCAAGCCATTTAGCATCACACCCGGCCAAGATAAATGGAGGACCATAATTGGGATCGATTGTCAGATTATGAAAATGTGAGGAACGTCACTAATGGCTATCCTCATGAGAGGAGTACACTGTCCTTTCCTAGTAATAGTCCTCCAAGAAATATATTCCAATTTAGCACCGGGAATGGTCCAGTGCGGTTCGAACCATTTTAAGTGGGGTAAAGTTCCAAGGGTGACCCGTCCATACCAGCCAATGTAGCCCAACCGCAGCATCTATTCAGATCCGGTCAGTTCAATTATCAAATTGTCAGTGCACCACCCCTCCAATAAATAACACAGTTGTCGACAATGCCAGTCAACAGGCCATCTCCTAGTTTCGCTCCTCCTATCTTCAACTCTCAACAGACAGGAGCTTATAACGCTGTTGCCCCTACCCTATTCCACACTGGAATGAGTCCCCGGTGGGCCAATACTAGTTAAGCCCTCGTTCGATAGGCGTTCCAAGCTTTACCATTGGCTTTGGAGGCATGGCATTTACTCATGGTCAGTCTCACCTGCCACCTGTGACCTTCGCTCACCATAATTAGCTAGGATTCCCCTACTAAACATAGCAGAACTTTGGTAACAATTCCTAGCCACCCATGCGCATCAATTTTCCAGGCATCCTCCCAGCCATTATCCAACACTTTCGGTGATAGATGAGGAAGATTGGCTCCCTGATAACATCTTCATGCCAGAGTTGATAAAGTATAAAGGAGAGGGAGATTCTAGTTCCCATCTAGCAAATTATCAAATAGTGATGAGGGAAAGGAGAATTTCGAACAGAATGCTAGCCAAGTTATTTATCATCACTCTAGGCGAGCCGGCTAACTATTGGTACAACAACTTGCCTCTAGAAGTTTCAATCGACTGGGACCGTTTGTCAAAGGCATTGGTAGAGCAATACAAATTTAATTCCCAAATGATAACGATAATGCAGAACTAGGAAGTTGTCAAACAAATACCTGGGGAATTATTAAAGCCTTACTATGGCAGGTGGATAAAAACCCTTATACTATTGAAGGACCGTCTCAGCTTATCCGAGATGATTATGAAGCTCTTAGATGGGGCTTTACTAGCATATAGAAATTATTTGGGGATGGATACTTTCACATCCTACAATGACGTGTTTGAGAAAGCGGAGAAGCTAGAGAGGATCAAGGCTATAAACGCGATAGCAACTCCACCAGTTAGTAGGCCTTGGTAAAAGAAGGCTGACGTAGGGTCCTCTTCAGCACCCACCTCCTCCCAGCCAAAGGGGAAACAGGCGAAGGTGCAAGTAGTTCAAACAGAAATGGTGGCATCTGTGCTCCTATAGAAGGATAAATATCATGGGATATCTCCCTATTATGCTAACCTGGGATTCCTTTTCACCAAATTATGAGAGTTGAAGAAGCTAGAGAGCGTGAAGCCCTGGGCTTGGCCCAAACTAGAGGAAAAGAACAATTTATATCACTATCACATAGTGGCCGGCCACAAGATCAACAATTGCAAAGATCTCTTGAGGGCTATCAGTAAGTTGATAGAGCCTACATTAAAGACCAGTACGATGTATAAATCCCTTCCTCGATTCTAAGATAAGGTGGGGATGATAGGCTCAGGAATGGAAGAAGATGCCATCTAGAAATGCATGTGAAAAGCGATAGAAGAATCCATAATGATGATTGGAACAAAAATCGATCATTGTCACGTGAGCACAAATCTAGAATTGGGAATGAGCTCGTAAAACTTAGAGAAGAATGAAAGTTATCATTGCTCGAAGTTCAGGTTATGTAGGATGTCCATATACGACTACCAGGATGCCCCAAGTTTCCATGTCTTCAAGTACGAGATCCTCATGAGGGCATAGGGTCTCTCGAATTATATGTTAGAAACCTTGTTCCCATGTTCATTATCAAGAACAATAGGAGATTGGTACTTGAGGTAGTCTCCTTCTACCAGGGGTATTGGCATTGGATCTCCCGTGCTTTCAAGCAGGATTCCTTATACATGGAGTAGGGGTATTGGCATTGGATCTCCCGTGCTTTCAAGCTGGATTTCTTATACATAGAGACACCCGAGGCCAACATGATAGATTTGGCAACTTGCATCCAAGATGAGGATGAAACATTCAAGGAGTATAGCTCGCGGTGGATGTCCATTTAGGTGACGGTCAAAGATAAACCTAAGAAGATCATGTTAATGGGGATGCTGATTAGTGGAGCTCAGTCCAAATTCCACTACCGCCCAACTAGCATGAATATGTAGACTGCGGGGAACTTATTGAGGTGGCATTGAAGATTGACATAGAATTCCAAAGTTTAATGCTAGAGATTATAATGGTAGGGTCAGGCATATCATTCCATCCACATATTTACCATGATATCCCAATCAAACCGAGGAAAGGGCTCAGCCCAACAGAGTAATATGGATGGACGAGCATCGTTGCTAATTTTCATACCTCTGTTGAATGCTCAGGTCCTGGATATGGCCTATGCGAAATGCCTATTTATGAAGAAAGGGATTCACCCACCTTTCACGTTCTCAAATTCAGGACTTTCATGAGAGTGCAAGGACTGCCCAATTTTGAACTGGCTAAGCTATTCCTATGCTCATTGTCTAAGGTTTTTGTAGAATGGTATGTAAATCAACCAGGGGTATTGAGGCGTGATTGGAGGCTCATCTCGGAGGCCTTCATTAAGGACTTCGTACATATGCAAAAGTCCAGACCCACCTTGAGGGAGTTGACGGCATGTATCAAGAAAAACTACGAGTCCTTCCTGCGAGCACGGGATTTTGTACCAGCTCGCGCGTTCAATGATGACGGCTTTTCGGGAAATTTATCCTTGAAACACACAATTTTCGACCATCCGACGATCTTCATATGGGAATCCTCCTCGGACATTTTAAATTATTTAACTAAATAAAAAAAAAATATATATATATATATGTATATGTAAAAAAAAGTCTGCTGGATTGAAAACCTGAAAGGGCGGTCCAGGCAAAAATTAAGACAAGGTTTGATAGATTGAAAACCCGCAAGGCCGATCTATGCAAAACTTAGAACCAAAGAAATATCAAATTCATCATCTCCTCTTTGGAATGGTACGAAATGTCAACACTTTAGACAAATGGCCTCCAAACGATCATCATCAACACAACGCAGGATCAACGATTCATCCGGACTTCCCTCAAATCAGAGCTATCTGATTCAACGAACCCATGGTCGTCACTTTGAGGGACTCGTCCATGGAATCCCTAACAAGATAAGTCATAGGGGCAACCATGCACCAGCACAAGAGAAGGCTCTTCACTAAATGAAGCCCATGACGCCTTGATGAACATACATCATATGATAAATATTGTTCATGCATAAAACATGCATACATAACATTCGCATCATGTCATCTACAGGTAAAGAAGATGCCTCCACCTCCACATGAGGAATCTACAAGCAAAATGGTGGCCCACTCAAGCCTAAAGTCAACATTGCAACAAAAGCCTCCTACAATGGAGCGGTTCTCAGGACATCCCCTAATTTCTATTTAACTTATTTATTCCTCATGTTTTAATTTTTGATTGAAGGGGCAAAAATTTTTACTTCACATAAACTCAATCAAACAATTAAAACATTCATCATAAAAATGTATTAACATTATCCTTTTTCTCTGATTTGTTACAGGAAGCAGGTCAAAACACAACCGAAGAAGAAAACGGTTATCTCAATGACTGAAGAATGAAACAGTCTCAATCGAAACGGTTACTGACCACAACAGGGACATCGTAGAAAGAAACGGTCGACCAACCCACAAGGGGCATCAAACCCTATGAAGACAAAGAGCCAGAAAGGAAGGCCTATGTCATCACTAATTGGGAACAAGAAGTCACTAGTCGCACCAATCAGGTATATTCTTAATCCCTCCGCTCTTTTCATGTGATAATACTGGTTATACAACCAGCAATTATCACACGAGGGGCAGCTGTGAGCACGGGATTTTGTACCAGCTCACGCGTTCAATGATGATGGCTTTTCGGGAAATTTATCCTCGAATCACATGATTTTCTACCATCCGACGATCTTCATATGGGAATCCTCCTCGGACGTTTTAAATTATTTAACTATATA
>CATIWQ010105456.1:0-14133 GCA_949673415.1 Euphorbia schlechtendalii
TCTATCCAAACGAAGAGTCATGTCCATTGGCAAAAGATTGCATCACTTCTTTGTGATTGGATGAAAGGCTTTGACCTTATCCATAATGGATAGGCACTTATTCATGATTAGTTGACTTCCAATAGGTGTCTATTCATTTGACAGTTGATGGTGGTTGATGGCGGTTATCAATTTTATCCGGCGGTTGAAAGAAGATAAGATTTGACCAAAAACCGTCAAGGTCACGACCACGAATATATGTCACGACCGTGAACACTTGATTGGAATCTTTCTATTGTGAAAGTTAACAAGTCGCGATCACGATATGTGTGTCACGATCATGACATGCCTTTTTCACATAAATCCTCTTCACGATTTCTACCTATCTTTGACATCTTTGATCCTTTGCCAAATCCTTTGGTTCTACGCATCTTTTTGCACATTTTCACTCTTTTTTCATAGACTTTCACTTTTGATCATTTTACTCCCACGATTTACCTAGTATCTGCATTTGCATAAAAAACAACTACATACCACGTGAAATCTTTTATATGAAGTATAAAATGACTTAAACTATAGTGATTAGTGTATAAAATTATAATGATAATAAGTGTAATTATACACTTATCATTTATTATGTAAACTTTCTTCCTTTTTTTCTATCTGTTTAATTTATTCAATTATGAAGATCTTCCAATATTTGTGTTAGAAAACCCCCACGAAGGGAATAAAAAAAATTAATCCTAGATAACAGACCTCACATTATAGCCATGTGATCATTTTCACTAATTAAAAATGAGCAACCTATATGTTTATAAAATGAATTGTTTTTCTCCTAAAAATAAGAATTTTCAAACTTCAATATTTTAATTAGGTCACATGGGCCTCGTCAAAATAAAATTGAGCATATTTGTAAATATTCATGTTATGCTATATCCCCTGTGCTAACTTTTGTGGATGTAGGTAGATTAGGTTAGATGTATGCCTAGGATTTTATTTTCCTTCGGGTATTGCAATTATTTTTCAAAGGAAATGTAATTAATAGATTATATTAGGCGGGCGGTTGCAACCCCCAAGGTTTTGTAATTTGTAATTTTATTTTCCCGCATTTATTTACTGCTTTATGTATGGATTTATTACTTCCCACATGTGCGTTAAATAATACTTATAAACACGAAAATGACATAAGTTCAAATATGCATAATTAAAAATGCGGTTTTCTGTAGATGTAATTTAATGTGATCCAATATGAAGTAAGTAACTTATCTTGAACCCGAATGTTGTGTCTTAGTGGGCCGTTCCCAGGACATTAAACCTCACAAGACTTTAATTCTTGGAAGAGATTATCCAGGTGGCGACTCTACACTAGAAATAGTGATTTCAGGTTTTGACCGATCTTAATAAATTTCATTTTCTCTTTTAAACCTTTCATGTCCCTACCTGATATTTTATTTTTACAAAAATAACTTGATGGACCGCACCTCTAATTTCATGCGCTCTCGACCCATCGCTTCCATGTTGTCCGCTCACACTAGCGACTTCGCTGGGGAATTTTTCTTAAACTTCTTTTTCAAAAAGGTTTTAGATCTTTGATAAGTGTCTAAAATTATTCATCATGTTATTCTGTATTTTTTTAATTATGACATGTTCATAATATAGCATTGAAATAGAGGGGATTAGCCCATAAGTTTAAGGTACCCTATTACCGCGAAACTTACTCTCGTTCTCATCTGCCACCTTAAGAAAAGATAGTATTTGAGCGAGTGGAGCACTTGTTGCCATACCACGTGTACCTCCTCGTTAGAACCCATTTGGGGAGAGGCTTAGAGTTTATTTTAGTGCAACAAGAACCTTCTACATTAGCAACCCAAAAGCAAACCTCATGTAGAAAAGACGTTGGTATTTTCCATAGGGTGTTACCCAACGAACAATCATGCATTATATTTCTCTTACAAGTGCGCTCCTTAGTATCCCTGTGGTACTAAGATGAACCAAACATAGGATAGAGACTAGCCAAAAACCCTATGCACGGGAGTTGTATGGTTGGAAGTTAGATGTTGCATGCTCTGTGCTACGTGTTTACTACTTTCAATTCATGATGCATTGCACAAATGTTCCATGCTAACCTTGAATCTTAATGCAGACACTTGACCACACACACTCATGATATTAAAACAATGATAAATAGACATAGCATGCTCTCATCATCATCATGCCTATTTGGTGTCACTCATACTTAGGATTAGTTGACACTCGATATCGTGTCACCCTAGGATAACATGAAACCAATTAGAAGCATGAAATATCATTTACCCCTTTTAGCATGATTTTCATATGACGTCCAATTCTTATCCCGTATAAGCTAACATACCTTTATACCTAAATTTTTGTGTGATGCCCACTTCACATCCGATTCTTAGCCCGCACGGGGTAATTACACAAACTAAAAAGCCAAAACGAGGCAAACAAGAATCCCAACTATATTTTCTCCACATCACGTGATAGCCATGTTGATATTTGAACCCAAGCCCATATGGGGCAAATTCATGAAAAAAAAACTCTACATTGCCAATATTAGAGATGTACTACACACCCAAACAATCCGCCCATAAGGGGTAATGATTCATGCATCACCGCATACCTTTTATTAAGTGATGACCACATCGACATCCAAAATGGGCAAAAGAACCAAAACATCCATTTAATGGCTACATATAATAGTTATTTTCATGCACCATAAGTTTTATGCGATTTCATCAGGGGATGTCGCACTGCTTACCCAAAATCAATTGGACCTTTTCATTTCATGAGATCTAGTCACAATACAAAATCTTGAATTATCGACCTATTATCACACACATAACTTGATCACTTCATCCCATTTACAATACATCATTCCTGTATGCTAGCACATGGACAACATACAGATCTCATATCCACCCCTAGGGGTTGGACCTTCATTTCTGCATTTTTTCACTTTATTTAATGACTAACCTAGTTTGTTGTAACTGGATTGACAAATAAGCTACTTACCTCGCATCATGGCACGTTAACCCTTTGTGCATGCAACCATAACATTAACATCTCACGCATCTACCACACATCATGATCTAATGTTCATGATTTGATGATCTTCCTGTGTACCTCATCTAGGAAAAATCCTGTTCACTAAAAGGCTTGGAAAAGGCCTACTCACCTCTTACTTCGCAATTCTCCTATCGCGACCACTTTGTGGGGGTACATTGATTCTAGCAAAGACTCAGGTTCAGAATTAGGCCAGCACACTCCATTTAGTTTTAATCAAACATATAGCATGGCAAACTTGTAAGACGAAAATGTTGGGGATGAATAAAATCTTCTAGCAGGGTAAAATCCGCAAGCAAATAAATCATCGGTAAGCATCGAGATTGCAACTGCTCTAAATGCCTTCACGAATAGTGATCAGTTGGCATCACTCATAAATCATCATGCTAGACCTGATCAACCCGAGGATAGGGGTAATGATGTGATGTCTAATCCGGATATCACTCTCAATGTTGGTGGTTCAGCCATGCCCTAAGGACCTTCTCCTTCTATTATGGTGTTCCCAATCCAAAACAACACTACTCCCACCTTTTATTAGTTTGTGGTAAGGCAAAGGCAAATCCAAATTAGTCAGCCTGGGTATAATTTTGCAAGAGCTTCCCAATTGTAAATAAGAAGTCAGTTCTTCTTAGGGTAGCTAGGCCAGTCAATATTTGCGCCAAGGGTAATGGCATAGACAGAATTCAGGCCTTCTTCCAGCTACATCACATTCGTTCAGGGTTTTCAAGGGGCAACTCAACTATCGGTTCTGAGTTGGAATGCACAGATATCTTCATAGTTTCAACCCACACCTTCTTAGATGTTTCAAGGCCAGGGGAAGTATGGTCAGGGAAGTCAGTATGGTTTCTTACCAGGAGTCAGACAAAATGTTCTCTAGCAACCAGGGATGGCGGGGTTATGGAATTAGTTCTTGGCCACCCATGGTGGTTATCTTACTCAAGGTCAGATGGGTACATTCCCTACATAATCAATTATCAGGGATGAGGATACATTGTCTTCAAACTTCGCAATACTGCAGTTCGAGAAGTACGTAGGCACCATAGACCCATGCACCCACCTGGCGCACTATCAGATGATGATGAGGACCTTGAAGGTGAATGATCGAATGATAGCCATGCTCTTTATCATCACCCTTGGCAATCTTATTAACGAGTGGTATAACCACCTTCCCATTGATATAGCCTGTGAATGGGGTCATCTCTACCAAGCCATGATTGAGCATTATGGCTTATACACCCTAATGATCACCACAATGTTGGACTTAGAGGTAATAAGGAAAAAATAGGGTGAGAAATTCAAGTCTTATTTCAAACGTTGGATGGCCACGCAGGTTAGGCTTCATGCTCGTTCGAGTTTGCCGGAGATAATAGTGAAGCTGCTTGATGGTGCATTGCCATCTTATAGAAGCAAGCTTGGGTCAGAGTCCTTTATTAGTTACTAGGAGGTATTCGTTAAGGCTGAAAAGGTAGAGAGTTATGATTCTATGGAGGAAGCAATAGGGAAACCAGCTAGCAAGCCTTGGTATAAGAAAAACGAGTCTACCCCTATGTAGGTTAAGATAAAGCAGCATGCGGTTCAGTTTGTTCAGGAAGAAAGTGTAACTATTGTTCAAATGTCTAAGTAGGAATACCACGGCATTTCGCCCTACACTGCTAATTTTGGTTTTCTATTCTCAAATCTGCTAGAACTCAAATAGATGGAGAACTTAAAGAAGTATGCTCCTCCTAGGCTTGAGGATAAGAATAACTCATGCTCTTATAATGTGATTGTGGGGCATCGAACAAACAACTATAAGGAGTTATTAAAGGCCCTCCAGAAATTGGTGGATGACAAGATCATTCACGAGCCAGCCCTTAAGCCTAGAACAAAGACCAACCCTTTACCAAACTTTGAGGTAAAGGTGGTAATAATAAACTCTAGAATAGAGGTAAGAAGAGTGCTGAAATGCATGCCCGAGAGCCTAGGGGAGTTCATGATGGTAGTCAAGATGGGGATTGATCTAGAATGTGTTTTGAAAATAATAGAGGAGGAATCAGGTCACTTAGATTTGAAGGTGAAATCGAGAGTTTTATGGTTAACCTAACTAGGATGTCATTTTATCTAGTAAGAAACCAATGTCGCTTCGCGTAGGGAGGATTTCATCAAAGGAAGCAACACCTAGTGGGAACTAGGAGTATGTGATGGCGATTGGGTCAGGAATGAACCCAGATGTAATTAAGGATATGCTCGAGGCATAATTAAGCAACTGGGAGGTTATGCACGAGAAGAGGTTTCAAATATTAGCTTTAATTTAGCTGGTATGTATGTTTTCTTATGGGAATGACGCACCATCTTCCCACATCTTCAAATTCTACACTTTGTGCTGGGCACAGGACCTTTCACCGAAAATGATAGCAACGCTATTTCCCTGTTCTTTGGTGGGTTGACAATCCAATGGTATTAAATGTAGTATGAATAGATTAAGAGCACTTAGAACAACATCACTACAGAGTTCCACCTAGAAATTTAGTTCCTTGAGCGACCCAAACAAAGCATGTTAGACTTATTTGCATGAAAGCGAGGGAATAACAAAACATTTATGAGCTATCTTCGACGATGGATGCTCATTTACATGGTGATGTCAACAAGGCTGACCAAATAAGCTAGTTTTTGGTTGATGATAGTGGGGGCCTGTAGTTGGTACCGCCATCATCTTTCTAGATTAATAATCTCATCATTTGATGAACTATGATATCATGCCCACCATCTAGATAGAGAACATGTGTTGGGTCTCACAATGTGTTAGCAATGGGGTAAGGGATACCCTCCAACTTGATTTTTGAGATGCTTTCAAGGTCTGATCCAGAGGTGAATGCATTAACCAACGATGAGCGTATGGAAGTTGATCCCTTGACCAAAGTTTTCTCAATGGAGAGGATAGAAAATCGAGGGGATGTAATGGAGGTAGACTCTGAGAAGGTGCCAGAATAGGTGCTTATTAACCTGGATGCTTATGTTTTGAAGTTTAGGAGGAAGAAGAAATAAGATGATGGAGTCTCGGTGGAGGGTGAGACTATCGTATATGAAAGAAGCTAATTAACCTATACACATACCAATTGAAAGGGTCTTGGGTCAAGTTAGATGATGGGTATGACTAGTTTCCATGGGTAACTCCCACGGAGACAAGAGTGATTGAGGAAGGGGTGTTAAGGCTCACCCGAAGCGGAAGAGTCTTTCGGAGGGAAGATGTTGTAAAGCTCAACAACTTTACTCCCGAAGAGATCACTTGGGACCAGCCTGAACCACCACTCCCTCTAAAAATGGATGAAGATGACCTAGATGTGGACCCCCAAGTGAACCAGCGTAAGGGGACTCAAGCAAAGTACAGTATTTGGAAGCTGCTTGAGATTTCTCAATGAAATAGGATGGGGTGGGTAAAGAGGCTGATGGAGATGCCTACAACACCCACTACCTCAGTGGTAGAGATGTGCACTGAAATTGGGGAGGGAATCACACCCTACAAGTTGTTAGCTATAATGTTTGTTCAATCAAAGTTACCGCCAAAGCTCGGAGCACATAATAGATCACTTTTCATCAAAGTGCAAATTTTTGACCGAATAATTACCTGTGTAATGTTTGATGATGGATCAGCCTTAAATCTATACCCATTGAAATTCCTACCTCACTTAGGGCTGAGAGAATACATGCTGGGAAAGTCCGAGACTATGATTCAGGCTTATTATGACTCAAAGAGGGGCGTAGTCAGAACTTTTGAGGCAGAAGTAATTAGGGGAGGGTAACTTCCAAAACTAAGTTTACGATGTTAGACTTTCCAGTGACCTATTCTCTACTATTGAGTCAGCCATGGATTCACGCTATGGGTGCAGTTCCATCTATATTGCACCAAAAGATTAAGCTCGTCCATAAGGGTCAACTAGTAACCGTTGAGGCGGATGAATAGTCTGTCATGGCTCCCACCGCATTTGAAGAAAGGGAAGCACAAGGGCTTAGGGTGGCAGTGACCATGAAGGAGAAGAAGAAAGAGCGCAAAGCTCCAAAGATGTATCGTTATTTCCTTGGTAGTTTGAAGGCGTTAATGAAAAAACAAGGTTTCATCCTAGGTTGAGGATTGGGCAAAAACCATCATGGAATCATCAGGGCCATTGATCCTATTCTAGTCACCCCTGGACTAGGTTTGGATTTCGCCTAAATCGAAAGATGTACAAATACAAGATACCATTATTTTGCAACATGGTAAGCTTGTGTGAAGCTGAGGGGAATAAAGCATATCTAGGAGAACCTGAGCCAATAATTCTGAATGGGGAGAAGGCTAAAGGGTTCGAGATTTTCAATGATGTATTCAACTTCAAGGTTGGAAAGTTGATTGAGATACTTGAAGAACCCTTGCTGCCTAAGGAAAAATCAGTGCTTGCCCTGGAAGAGATGAAAGATGAGAGTCATCATTCAAGCGTCCAGTCTGACCTCGAGGAAGAAGGGGATCTCGAGGATGCCATCTTCGCATTCACAATGGCCATCGCCAAACTGATGAGGTAGAAGGGTGATACCCGAGACCAAGTTGCATCCGATGTAGTCAAACTATTCAAGCCACACTAGAGGAGAAGGTGGTTCTCGATACACCTACACCAGTCATGACAACCCAAGATCCTTCGCATGTGGACGAAGAAAATGATGATGTAATTCTAAACATTTCTAATGTTTTTAACATAAACAATCATGCCTACTAGGCTTATTCAATGAAATCCAAAGATTTTGCTTACTTGTTTGATGTTCTTGTTCGCAAGCTTTTAGCTATACTCATTTTGAAAGGCTTATCCCCGGCAACGACGCCAAAAATATGTTCGCCACTTTACTACTGATAAGTTTAATAACTTGTTCGCACGATTTTGGCTATAAAGTATAAGTGTTGTCAATACCAATTATCAAATAGAAAAATGATGATAACTGCAAGTATACAGTTGCGATGTAGTTTTAAAAGATATCGAACCCACAGGGAAGGAACCAGTTCTAAAGATCAACAAGAGTAACAGAGCAATGAGAATAAAATAGATAATTTTATTGTTGATGAGTTGGTTGTAATATAATGGTAAATAAATAGATAATTGTATAAATAGATTAGAGTATAAGAAATCGGTATAGATTATCCGTACGAACAAGTATAGTAAAGAAAACATGCAAAATTATCAAAGATATTACGTACAATAGACTACTTTAACAGATTCTATTCTAGACACTCAGATATTCAATTATTCACCGCAGAGTAACACATGAAATGACTTTTCTATGTCTAGTGCAAACAAATTAAGATGTTTATATAAACCTGGATAACAAAAATACTATGCTTAGTACGGGTCGCTCTCACATAGCCATATTTTGCAAGTTACCATTCCAAAAATATTGGCTCACTAAACAGTGTTATAATCACAGATCCAGTGATTATACACAATCTTGTTAACCCCGAAATCACTCATAAAGTTAACTCAAAAGCATATAACTTGATTAATATAAAAGACTCAACACGAAATACACAATATGACACATAGACATATCATAAACTTTGAAATAGAAAGTATAAGTAGAAAAAAGTAAAATTGTATGGTATGCAAGTGAAAGCTAAAGTTGATCAAACCATATCCACTCTTTAATGGGATTCATCAATTCCCGCAATTCCTGCGTTTGCTTTGAATTCGGTCTCGACTCGTACAGATGCTCTGCTAGGATGCTATTCTTTGTGAATATTGAATAAATGAATATTGAAGAATGAAAACTTTTATTGATAAGTGATTTGTAATTATACTTATACAACAATCACTCGAATATGTAGAGAAATCTAGTGATCAAAATAAGGTTCGAATCACTTATACATTTTGTCGCTAACTTAGAATGAAGTGAAAGCTACACTATTTTCTCTCTAAAACTAAGTATGCACATATCACATACCACGCCTATAATCCCATACACCATGCCCCATAAAATTGGTGGGTTTTGAACCCTATTTATAGAAAATGAAGGGTTGTGTCTATCTAAACGAAGAGTCATGTCCATTGGCGAAGAGTTGCATCACTTCATTTTGATTGGATGCAAAGATTCATCCTCATCCACAATGGAAAGGCACCTTTTCATGATTGGTTGACTTCTAAAAGTTGTCTTTTTGATTGGTAGTTGATGGTGGTTAATAGTTGTTATCTAGAGGTTGGTAGTTGATAAGAGATAACCATTAACAGTCACAAGTCAAGATCGTGAATCTTATGTCACAACCGTGAACATTGATTGGCAATTTTCTATTTATGAAGGTGACAAGTCACGACTGCAAATAGATGTCATGATCGTGAAATGCTGTTTCTTCATGATTCTTCTCTGCAATTTTACCGATCTTTGACAACTTCGATCCTAAGCCAAATCTTTGTGTTCCACACATCTTTTTGCACCTTCTTCACTCTTTTTCCATAGAAGTTCACTTTTGATCATTTTACTCCCAAGATTTACCTAGTTTCTGCATTTACATAAAAAACAATTACATACCACATGAAATCCTTTATATGAAGTATAAAATTACTTAAACCCTAGTGTTTTATGATTGAAAATATCATGATTATAAGTGTAAATATACACTTACCACACCCCCACGCTTAACTTTTGCCTTATCTTCAAGGTAAACAATAGAAGTGTAATGAATAGTATTCAAGTTTGTACCTTATTAACGGAAGACTATTGTAGTGAGTTCCACATTCCACGTTGCATAAGATTCAAGTAATGTCTTCGAAATTTCCCACAGATTAGTAGTGTGCAATTTATATAGTTTAGTTGCATACATTTGCTCATAATGGAGAGTCAACTGAATCGCGTCTTCATATAATTGTTATATGCATACTCGAATATTTCCTTCTCTCAAGTACAGTATAAAGTATAATGGACAAAAGGAGCACACTTTGGAAAGTTTGATCTCAAGGCCTTTTTAGGTAACCTAGGATGCTAAAAACACTCTTAGTGGTTGCATTTTATGCTCTATACCACTCTTTCCTCTTTTTAGTGGTTGCATTTTATGTTCTATACCACTTTCTCTCATTTTTTTTTCTTTTAAGCATATGTTTTTGAAGTACTTTATACTTTGCATCCATTTTTCATGCTATGCTTTTTTTTTCTTTTTTCACTCAATGAATGGTTGCAGTTTCTGCTCCGTACCATTCCTCACCTTTTGCATAACTCATTGGTTATCCTCTCTTTCTTTTGATTTTTTACTTTTAATACTATTCGCCACTTTTCTACTGATAAGTTTAATCAACAATGGTTCCAAAATCTCGTGATCTATTGGCCAATAACTACGCCAAAAACTTGTTCACAAATAAATGTAGGTGTTGTCAATACCCCTTATCACATAGAAAAATGATGATAACTGCAAGTATATAGTTGCGATGTAGTTTTAAAAGATATCAAATCCACAGGGAAGGAACCAGGTCTAAAGATAAACTTGGGAAGAAACAAAGTAAAATAAAATAAAAAATAGATTAGAGATTTTTATGGTTAGGAAGATTAGAATGAAAAGTTGAGTAAATATAGATGTGATAGATTAGAGACTCTAAATTAATAGATTTTTTTTGTTACGAACAAGTATAGCAAAGAAAACATGAAATTGTTGAGGATTTAGAGACCTATTTATAGAGTTTGAAGTGTTGCGTGTATCCAAATGAAGAGTCACATCCATTGGTGAAAGATTGCATCTCTTCAATGTGATTGGTTTAGAGGCTTTAATTTAATCCATAATGGATAGACACCTTTTCATGATTGGTTGACTCCTGATAAGTGTCTTTTCATTGGTAGTTAATGGCGGTTGATGGTGGTTGATCATGCTTATCTAGCGGTTGGTAGTTGAGAAGATAATACCAGAAAACCGTCCATGTCACAATCGCGATATGTGATTCACGACCGTGAACCTTTGATTGGTAGATTTCTATTTCTGAAGTGAATAGGTCGTGACCGCGAGGTATTGTCGCGACCGTGAATTGAGTATTCTTCAGAAATCTCCTTGTAATTTCATCGATCTTCTACAACTTCGATCCTAAGCCAAATCTTTAAGTTCCACGCATCATTTTGCACCTTTTTCACTCTTTTTCCATAGAATTCCACTTTAGTTCATTTTACTCCCAAGATTTACCTAGTATCTGCATTTGCATAAAAAACAACTACATTCCACGTGAAATCTTTTATATTAAATATAAAAATGACTAAAACTATAGTGTTTATTATATAAAATTATGATAATAATAAGTGTAATTATACACTTATCAAATACCCTCATCCTTTATTGATTACTTTCAAAGTATTATGACTATAGTTTCCCAACACTTTTAACACACTCAATACTTATAGGATGCATTCAAGAATAATATATAAAATTCATTGTAAGAACACTACTAGATATTACTCCACTTAAACTTATCGGTAGCCTTAAACTAGAACTATATAACTTATTCTAATTCATGTTGCATTAAAATATATATCGATACTTACTTGGAATGTTGCTTTTGAATGTTACTCACCACTCATCCTTGCCAAATTGATAAATGTTGTGCTAAATAAGCTCACACTTTCAATCGTGTGGTATATTCAAAACTTTTTGTTCGAAATATGCACTAACATCAAACTTGTAATACCTAACACTCACAATAACCTTGGACAATATGTTAGTATAATATAGGTATTGATAATGTATAATAACACAACATCAAGAAAAATTTTCAAATTCTTTGGTTTTTAATTTTATTTAATTTTTTTTGGATTTTTGGGATTTACAATCCCCCCCCCACTAAAGAACATAATGTCCTCATTGTGGAAGACTTTATTCAATTGAAAATCTAAAAACAAACAACTAGTCTAAAAATATGAAAAAGAAAAGTAAAAAAAAAAGAGAAAACCCGTTCTATTGAGAAGGAGAATCCTGGGGACTAGGAGTAAATTGACAATTTGGTTTTCTAAGGAAAGAAAGTAATTTACGAAGCATCCATTTATTACTTTTCTTTAGAATTTTCATGTCCTTGTTCATTACTCCAAGTTCCGCTTGGCAATTGTCTAATTTTTGTTGCATGCTCGCCTTCCAATCTTCCGGTGCTTCATCTTCATCTTCTTCTTCAAATATTGGAGCTTTTCCATGATGACATCTAGCCTTAGGATTAGATGGTCCAACAAAAGAATCTTCATGAATTGATATTATCTTCTTGGTGTGGTTGGAGTAGGTGTAGAAAGAATATACGCCATCATTCTCTTGAAGAAGTCTGGTATTCTTCAAGTAAGTCCCATCCATATAGCGAAAATACTCACCCAGTTGTTAGACATAGGGGAGTTCGCTTCTTGCACCCAAGATGATTGCGGTGATAATTTTGGCCGCCCCAATCTTGTTTCTCATACTTGTAGAATTCTTCTTCATCATGTCCCATATCATATCTACAAATTCTTCTTTTTGTTTCGTCAAAGCGCAAGAAAGAACAAACAAATCTTTCTTTTGGACTTTGGTATTCTCTACTCGACAAAATACCAAAGTGGAAAGGTGTTTGTGGAGAAGAAGAATGCAATCATCCTTAATAAGTTTATTGGGAGTATTTTTGGGGTCGAAGACTCTCTTACCCATTAAATCTACCCAAACTCGATTTGGTTGAAAAGAGTCCGTCATACTTGATGAATTTACAATTTCGAATCCAAACCAAACACCACCCATCATCTCTCTTGTGACGGTGAATTGTCTCCCTTGGTTGCAAAATTGAATCACCCTCTTCTTTTTATCTTCAAAATCGAATGTCACTAGATATTCTAAAATCCAATCGTGATTTTCTGGAAATCACATCCCCACAAATTGGCTTAAACCCAAATCAGCTAAGATATATCCTCATTTGTTCATTGAGTCCTAGAGTCTCCATGAAAACCATGTTAAGAAAAATCATACCCGTTATTTCAACCTTATTGAGAATTTGGAATCTTTTTCCTTCTTCTCTTGTGTGAATTGAAAAAGGACAATTCTACTCTTGTTGGTAATTCGGGACTTCTCTCCTATTTGTGGTCACTTTAACACGAGGCATATTAGTGTTTTGAAGTGAATGTTGAAAGAAAAGGTTTTTTCATTGTAAAAGTATAGAGATGAAAATTTGAGAATTTTGTAGGCTTGATAGAAGGTTGTGGAGGCTAGGGTTCAACTTAGACCTATTTATAGAGTTCTAAGAGGTCTCTAATTTGTTAAAATAATGAATATAGTAGTTTATCCTTCAAACTAGCCATTAATGGCAGTTACAGACATCTGTCACGTGCTGAATCATGATTTGTAACTGTTATATTTTTCCCATGTCATGATCGTGAAAGATTATCGTGATCATGACTTCCTTAATCACAGAAACAGTAGGTTTCACTACATATTGTCACGAGCACGATCTGTAGTCACTGTCGTGACTTTCTATTTTCCTTCTATCTTTTCAATATTATTATACTTAATCCTAAAAAATCTTAAGAGAAACACATAAATATGTTAAATATAAATATTACTATTTAACACATTTGTGATAGACATACAATTGAACATACAAAAGAAAACAAAAACAAACAAGAAATAACAAACTATACAGAATTCTTAAATCTAAAGGGAAAACGAATATTCAATTGGGGGAAGCAATTCTATCATTAGGTCAATCTTGTAGTAAGATTCCCTTAGATCTCACTCAAAATCAAACATCAATGTATGAATGTCATCGATTTTCCTATGAATCGATATTTGTGCCTCCATAAGTTCATTCAACCTTCCGCGAAGGTTGGTTGCACTACGTTCTTCTTCCCTCGTGATTTCCCATTCTCGACATCTATCAACTTCCACCCTATCATCCCATGATTTCCAATTGTAGGTGATTCTATCAACTCCAATGCATCTGAACAGAAATCCATACTCGAAGAAAACATCCATAGTTAATTCTGAAATCTCATCTTCATCAGTAAAAACTTCGGTGGCATAGGGCATTCTCCCAATCTGGACCAATAGATTCGCCATTGTTCAACATCCGTACTCTGTCATTCCAGGATTCTGCGCGGCAGACATGAGCA
>CATIWQ010105482.1:0-35920 GCA_949673415.1 Euphorbia schlechtendalii
TTTTCACTTATATTTAGAACTTTTAAAACATGAGATTTAAAAAATAAAATAAAATCATAAGTGTGAACTGTTATTAATGGATGCTTGTACCCATGTCTCGATTTTCAAGAACATGTGGCAAGAAGCGTTGAAACTACTCAAACTAGTGAACGTAGGTTGCCGATGCGCGAGCGCATATATGTATATATAATTCTCTTACTTGAAGCTCTGTAAATATTCCAATCTTAAATCCCCTTATCATTTTTTTTCAACAGTCTAAGTTTAATATCACAGTGGCTTTGTTGAATTTTGGCAGTCTCTCTAACTGTATGAGCGTCAAAAAGATGTAAATTTGAATTTCCATACACATGAGAAATAGTAGTCAACATGTCTAAACATTAATAATTTGCTAAAAATTTTGAAATTTGTTCAATGCGATACTTATTTACAAAATAACAGGTGTAATTGAGATTAATTTACAAGTGAAAAATACATGTATTAATGATTTCATGTCTTTTTTACTAAGCAGCAACTTTTAAGGAAAAAATCAGCAATAAAACTGAATGCTTTATACAGCTTCATGAACTAATTGTCTTTTAGTTTGCAATATACAATGGAAAACAACTTAATAAATTATGGGATAAACTTAATAAATATATGACGTGTTTTTCGAAAAGAGGATTGTGAAAAAAAACTTTACAAAAAGGGATTGAGGGTTGAAACGTTATAAAATGAAGAAATATTTTTGTAACTCCATTAAAAAAAGCTGACATGGTAAGGGGTAAATATGATAAATCATAATGTTTGGAGTTATGAAAAATAAACAAAATCTGAAAAAGTGCAGTTCATCTCCCTCTCTCTAAGTTCATCCCTCCAATTTACCATTTTTTTTCTCAATCTGTAACCCTGCAAATCTAGTTTTTTTCCTTCTATCGACATCTTAATCTTCACCCGCTGCCATCTGATTCATCAATCTCATCATCTCCAAACGCCTTCTCCATCATATCCGAGTTCTCTTTTGTCGGACTTCTCCATCAGAGCTGAGTTTTCTTTGCTTGATAGTGATTTTAGAATGAACGACAAGAAGGAAGCGGGAATCGTGGTCGGTGATTTCGGCGGGTTGGCAATGGATTGATTTAGCAAAAGCTTCCAGAAATTTCACGAACTCTCCGTGAATAATAGCTTCAAATTCAATTGATCCATGAAGTTTTTTGTTGTAGCTTTCATGTTTGTCCTTAAACTCCTTAAATTTCAGAAATAAGTTCCCCAAAGCATAGATCGGAACATACACTAAAGTAGATAATTAGCGCGAATGAATTTGAAGAAAGAAAGAATCAACAAAGTCCATATCTCTAAAATAGTTTCATTCTGCAACTTACTTCATCACAAAGGTTAAATGAGTAGGTTTCAAGTAACACATAATTTCCATATTTTTCAAAATTAAAATATATTTAATTTTAAAAGGAATTCGTTAAAACAACTTACTGGACAAAAGTTTAAAAAGAATACCAAATAATTGCTTAGTGAAAATTAAATTTAAATATCGTCTTTTTCTCGATTGGTGCCGTTAACTTGGTTATGATTTTGATTAGTAGCATATTGTGTAGCAGAAAATTCAGGGTTTTCAGCAAACCCAAAGGACCACCTCCCCATACGGCTGCTCCTCCTCTCTCCGGCAACGCGTGCTTCCCTTTCCCTCATTTCTTCTATGTTCTACTCCTTCAATTATTCTTCTCGAATGAAATGAAATTATCCTAGCATTAATTAATAAAAAAATTACAAAGATAAATAGATAGATATGTAAAGTTTGTTTATTTGTGCATATAAGGCCTACATGCATGTGAACGTTATCATATTTCTTGATAACCACGAGCAGACATCAGTTTAATTATTTTTTCACTTTATATTTCTGGTTTTCAGTATATTTTGTCTCCTTTTCTATTATACTAATTAATCATATCCAATTTCATGGTCCAAACATAACAGTGACAAATACTCACAGCTCACCAACAAAACAAAAAGACATCTACACCTAAAGCTTATGTATCCATATCATCCATTTTATTCTTCAATTAATTTTTAAATATTTTAAACATGTATATATGCAAAGTACATTTAATGTGTACCGTATTTTCTTGGATTTATTTAATTATGTGAACCGTCAGATTTTATACTTATCATAAGATTTGGTTTCGCATCACCTTCCATTCACATGGCCTATTAATCATCATTATAGTATTTAATTGAGTCTTCTTTTACCTTTTAGTGGAAGTCCACCTACCCCATATGTACTTACATACTGCACTCAAAATACATAATGTGTATATGAATATATTTATATTATCTAATCATGTATAATCTGCTATAGTATTAATAGTACTTTTTACCTTTTTTACTAATTAAATTTCGACTTTTAATCTCTATTATTTGCTAGGTTTGTCCGTCAAATGTATTAAAATAAATAGTGTAAATTAAAGTATCTGACGGGTTTCCAATTAAACGCCTAAATTTAAGATTATTTTATGAGTGTATTTCTGATTTGTCACTACAATTTTGTACGGTGGAGATGGCTGACCTAGAAAAGAAATACATGCCACCTAAATCTTTAACATTATATATAGCTAGAAATTTTGGTACAATCTGTAAATATTTAATAAACAAATTATATAAAATATATCCCACCCATTAACTTGTTAAAACTATTGTGTATCTACAGTGTTATGTTCGTACAAAAATACTTAGAACTGTGCGATAAAAGAAGTCCAATAAATTATTATTAAAATTCAGATAAACAGAAAAACAACAAAGACAACTGTTATAGGAATCTGGATCGCATGTGATTCCTCATATAAACAGCATAAGCTGTGTTTCTTATTTATATGATTTGATTGTCTGGATCAATATTGTTAATTAGTAGCTTCTTGTGATCTTCAAACAGAAAATTTAATTTACATAATTTAAAAACTATACAATAATAATAATAATAATAATAATAATAATAATAATAATAATAATAATAATAATAATAATATAACTAAAGGTGCATGCATTGCTGGACCTGTCTGGGGCATCTAATTCACAATACTTAAATTCAATTGGCTAAAGCACTGGGATTTGTTTGGCATGCCCCAATTACAGCCACATAAACAACACCATTTTGATTTCTGTATTATTGGGAATAAAAACATAAATTTTCAAGGATTTTTAAATTCTATTTTCTCGATTAATTTATTTTTTGTTGTGCAGTATATACTGATGGAGAATGTGCAGGCAAAGTATTTAGCTATCTATATCAGTTGCATGCTTAAAGGTTTTTGCTGCAAATAACATCAAATTTAGCAAATCTTTTCATTTTTAATCCAAGCATCAGCCCCTGTAGAATATCAGGTCAGTTTTATTGCCTTTAATTTTATGGTATCAGAAAAAAAAATACTGTAGAAAGCTGTTCTTGTTTTCTTTAACTGAAATCTTATGCTAGCTACTTGAATTTTTCAGACTTCTTATAATAAGTTAAGAAACCCTTTTTATCTAAATTTACATGTTAATCATTTCATGGATCAAAAAACAAGTTCAAGGCTTCATAAAATTTGGCAAATATATGATTAAATACTGCAATCAATTATATACAAGGACAAATATTGTTAAAGGTAGATATTTTTGTAAAGATTCAGTAGATGTGTGGTTGGTACAAGATGCAAGTTGCTACAAGACAAACTATACTATAAAGAGCTTTGATGTTAATTTACAACGCATTCATATTATTGTTAGGTATCTGCCATTAGCACAGATCTTTATTTCTCTCTTTTAATTTTTCTGGTAGACATGAAAGATTCAGATGCTCAAATAGCTAACTCGAATCCAACCCCATATTTTTATACACATAAGAGTCAAAACACGACACAACACAATCCCTCGTTAATGGAGAATTTTCCTAATAACTATGACAAGGAATACATGAGAATGGCCATTTTAAAACATGAAGAAACATTCAAACAACAGGTACTCTTTCTTAGTTAACGTTTTTCGGACTGTTTCTTCGAATCTTTGGTCTAAGAGGCTCGGATACCATGTGAAACGTTGCAGGTACATGAACTTCATCGACTCTATCGAATTCAGAAGCTATTGATGAGGAACACTGGAAAGGAAAGGCCCGAAACGCAACACAATCAAGAACTATGGAGCTCGAAGAACAACACGGGTTTCGCAGCGGAATCAAGAGTAGCGAATCTGATTGATGAAAGTGAAATTGAGCTAACTTTGGGTCCTTCAAACTACAACCGAAGAAGAAATAACAGCAATAGAACTGACGCGCCGTTAACATCAGATTCGGGGCCAAGCTTTTCATCTTCTTCAACTGGATCAAATCACAACAGAAATACTTCTAACTGCAGCAATAATGAGAGATTGAATACAGAAAGAGAAGAATCGAATGGGAATAATCATCATCAATTGGGTCTATTTCAGGTTCCTGACATGGCTAATTTGGTTAATTATCAAAGTGAAAATAATGTTAATAATGTTGATGCAAAATTAAGACAAAAGCAGCATCCATGGCTTTTCCAGGTTTTGAGTCTCAATTTGACTTAGCGGGTGTTTGTCAACTTCAACTAACAGCTGTGTTCTAACTTTGGAATCGAATAATAGTTTCAAGTGTTTGGTTTTACGTTTACTTAAGAGTTAATTTTAAGTCAAAAAATTTAGATTATGCAACAAAACCAAACGGCTTTTAGAAAAATCTTGTATCATAAGTGGATATGATAAGATTTTAGACTTGTTCATATCGGCTAATCAATTTTTATGTTTTTGTGATTTTTGTTGTGTGGATTTTTCTGTCTAGTTTATAGTTTTAGAGCAACTCCAACGATTCCTTATTTTAGGGAAATTTTCAAAATGGGGAATGTTTAAGTTTAACCATTCCCCATGTAATATATCTCTAAAATGGGTTCCCCGTATATGGGAACCTTATTTTGGGGAATGATTATTATATTAATATTTTTTTAGTTTTGATTTAATTTAATGTGTTTAATATTTTTTTGGTTATTGAGAATAGATTTGATGTAAAAAATTAATATAATAATAATAAAATATTATTACTTTATTGGAATCTGAAATAGGGAATGGAAAATGAGGAAGATGGTTAGAACAAAAACATTGTAGATCCTGCAAAATGGGGTTGGGGAATAGAAAATGGGAAAAATGATTGAACTTCTCTTAGTGGGTGTTACTGTGCCGAGAAGGCTTTTTTTTATTGGCTTACAAAATGTGTTAAATTCTCAACAATGACTGGTATTTTAGATCCTTAATTATCAATCACAATCAAATCATGCGCCAATGCTACGTGTTTTACCTTATCTATCATCATTATTTTAATAATCAATATTAGACAATATAGCATTGAGACATTGGTATAGTTTTTCTGAGTTTGAAGGGCATTATTGAGACCTTTATAAAGTTCGAGGTTCATTTGGCTAATTGTAGCAATTTTAGAGCATTCGTTTATTTTTTGCTTTTCCTCTGATTGTCAGTCAGACACGTAGCATATGTCCTTTTTATTACTAAAGCAAAAGGAACCAAACAGTACCATGTTTTGCTCTTCCTCTTCATTTCTCAAAATTAATGATGATGGTGAACCCAACCCAATACTTGAAAGAAACTTGTCCTGCCAATTGTAAAATAGCAATTTCAGATTGTCTGCCACCACATGAACAACCGATTCCAATGTCAATAATTAAGGTCTATACATAATTCCTGTTTAAACAACATTATTCATGCATTATAATGAGAGTTTCCAAATGATACACTTTTATACCAACTTGATTTGATACATAAATTAAATGTCTTAAACAAAGCATATTTCTATCTTTTTACTTTTCATGCATTATGTTGACATGAGCGTGCACTTGGCTACCCTGTCCCTTAACCGAACCCATTTCTTTGCTTTTCTTTATCTAAAGTTTTTTTTATAATTTGTACACATACCTACCAAATTTAGCACTGCCATTTTGTGAGCCCTATAAGGTTCATATGACATTCCTTAATTAGATATTTACTTCTGCCCGATTTGGCCATATTTTAATTGACTAAGTTGCTGCTAGCTCTTCGTTCCGATGATACAGAATGAGGCAATGTCACGGCGATAAATGATGCTCTGATGGACTCGTACATGACATTTGGTCGGAATGTTTGGGTTTGGACAATTTCAATGTCTTTTCCGGCGAAATCATGATTATATTAAATCACTTCAATTTTCTTAAAATCACTTGTTTAGTGCCTGAAAATCGGGATTTATCATAAATAAAAAAATATAATATTGCTTTTTATTTCTTTAATTTATTTTTATTTGGTTAATTTGTTGTGTATAGGATTTATGTTTGTTTCATCAAATGGTATGTATAATTCTATCTAGGAGTTTTAATTAAATTAGGGTTACCCAGGATCCCGACTTCTTTCTCCTCTTTGGGAGGAAGTTTGGTCACTTTGAGTTTTGTATTTTTTGGAAATAAGGTGACATTTTATCAAATTTGTTGATTATGAGGTTTGAACCCACAACCTCACAATGGTGATGGACACAAAACCAAAACCGAGTTTGGTATTTCGATTATTCATTAGTAAGAAAAGTATTCTTATTGAATTTTTATAAATTGTTCAGAGTATCTAGTTTTTTAGAAAACCTAATTGTCTTAGGGGTTACCTAAAATTATTAGAAGAATCGACTTTCGATGACTTATGAGATCAACGAATTGCGATTGTTTATCTTATATTCCAATTCAATTGAATTTTCGATCCGTCTGTTTTTTAAGCACAGTCACATTCCACTCATGTAGCAACCATTGTCGACATTTCTACCCCTAACTATACCTATTTCGCAGGCCGGGTTACCCGCCCGGCCTGAGTCCGCTTCAATGGGTCGGGTATGGACCTTCATTTTTAAAAAAAGCCTAGCCCATGCTCTAACCGATCAAAGCCCGAAGTTTTATGGGTCGGGCTTGGTTTTTATATAAATACCCAAGCCCGGACCGAGCCCGGACTGAGCTCGACCTGACAAATAATTATATTTATTTATTATATTTATACATTAAATTTGTAATTATATTAAGATTTCATATCTTATTTTTGTTAAATTTGTATACTTGATTACAATAAATGTTAATTAATATTTAAGATTTTAAGTAAACAATGCAATTATGTTTAAAATTTAAATATATTATGGTTTATTTTATATTTTTTCTATTTAGTTTAATAAAAAAATATTCATGAACTTGGGCCGGGCTTGAGAATGATCTTGTAAACTCAGCCTGGGCCCGTGCCCGAAATTCTAAAGTATGAGCTTGGGTCGAGATTGAGTTAATGTTTGTAGTAAAAAAACCTACCGACCCCGGCCCAACCCGCCCGACGAACAGACCTACCCCTAATAGTACGGGCTCTTTTGCAATGGGAAGTCGAAGATGACCACTCTTACTCTTAGTTTAGAACTAAGTTTTCTGGCTTAATATCTTCAAGAACTTTAGTCATGCTTAATAACCCAGTTAGGAATTGATTGGAGGGCAATTTGTCTATAAGATAAATTTGGAATTTACTCCAGGGAAAAATTTACCCAACTTTACCTTTCCGAACTAAGCAGTGACGTAATTTGATAAGTGATTAAAATGTTTCTTAAGATTGATTTATAATGCGTTTATAAATCGTAGAAAGTGTTAAAGGAATAAAAATGGTATGTAAAGAAAAAGATTTATTATATAATTAAATAAAGATTTACTTAATCAACTTATAAGTGCTTACATGTTATTACTCGGAAAAAGAAAATTTTTAAAAGTTAGTAAGAATCCAGTTTATAACTTTTTTTATAAATTATAATATAAATTATGAAGAACACTTTTTTCTTAACTTATTAGTATAAACTAATATAACCATTGTATAAATGATGAAAAACACCGTCATTTATATTAATGATAGATAATAAATTAAAGACTGAAGCAATTTGATAAAAAAAACATAATATTTTAACACATAAAAATGATATTCTACGAAAATCATACTATGTATGCCATTTTACACGTGTTAAAAGGCATTAGGCGCTAGTTGGACAATTAGAACTTCTGAGGGCCTAGGCGAGTAATAATCGAAGATTTATTGGGATCTATACGGGGATTAAGCGGATTAGTATATTAAAATATTTATTATTTATTAATGAATTAAAATAATAAATTTAACTAACACATAAATTTTTATATAATAAAATTAAAAATTCATGTAACAACATTATCTAGGCTTTGGTGACACATTTTTAAGCTTTGACGATACATTTTTAGACTTTTACAACACTTTTCTGGTTTTTGATGATAATTTTCTGATTTTTAACGATACTTTCCACCTTAACCATCCGATTATATAAAATTGAAGCAGTGTTCCAAAAATTCTCACCTGGACGAACGCGTTGACCGCCTTTTAAAACAATTCAAATTTATATGTCTTTGAGTCATATGAATAATTTCGCTAAAAGTTGTACAAGTAATTTTTTTTTGTGAAGTTAAATAGCATCTTTTGACACATCCATCCTCGTAAAAGGAAGAGTCTTCATTAACAACAATTGTAATGGAAAAACAGCCACACTAACGGTGTTATGGAAACACGCCCACACCAACAAATGAATGTTAATACATAATGCCCATATAACCAATCATTGATTGATATTAGGTGTCTTGCCATAACGCTTGTCCAGTAACTTGGACGTTATGGTAAAACGCCCAGCCACTAACGCTTACTAACCATTGATTTAGGCGTATTCCCCAAACGTCCATGACCAAAATTTCAAATCCTCTTCCAAATGATGGCAAAATGGGGAATGTTGCTGGCGACTTTAAACAAATTGAGGTGGCAAATGATACTTCAGTTTTGTATGGCAAGGAAGATTTATGGGCCAAAAAAAAAGTTCTATCGATAAGCATAAACGACAAGTCGTCGGGCATTTTCAGAAATATCTGAGGAAAATACATCATTTGGCACGGTCGTCTTCTCCTCACCTTATCATATCTTTCTTTGCAAAAACCCTCACCCATCTAACTCCATAAACCCTACTCCTTCAATGCCCATTTTCAGAACCCCCAAAACCACCATTTTTACTCAATCGCCCTCTCTGTTTATGTAGCCATTAAAAAAATCAAATCTTTCCACTTCCTTTTAATCTCATGGATTTCTCTTCTTCTTTCACTCACTTCCCAAAAGTTTCTGATATCTCCTTTCCATCTTCCTTGTGTCCAATCCCACTTCAATTCAATCTCAAAACCCCCAAATTCCCTCAAAGGTTTGGTGTATTTGCGGTAGCTGTAGACCCGCAAGAACTTCCACAGAACAGCCCTCAAAGACTCCTGAAAGAGCTTGAAGAGCGAAAGAAGATCGTTTCTCCTAAGAAGAAAGTCCCCCCTAGGAAATTCATACTCAAACCCCCTCTCGACGACAAAAAACTCGTCGAGAGATTCTTAAACAGCCCTCAATTGTCCCTCAAACAATTCCCTTTATTGAGCTCTTGCTTACCCTCATCGCGCCTTAACAATGCAGATAATACCTGGATTGACGAATTCTTGCTGGAGGCAAAACAAGCGCTGGGTTATCCTCTGGAACCATCTGAGAATTTGGGGGATGATAATCCTGCTAAGCAATTTGATACTTTGTTGTATTTGGCGTTTCAGCATCCTAGCTGTGAGAGGACTAAGACGAGGCATGTGAGGTCTGGGCATTCGAGGCTGTCTTTTTTAGGGCAATATGTGTTGGAATTGTCTTTGTGTGAGTATTTTTTGCAGAGGTATCCCAGGGAATCTCCTGCCCCAATTAGGGAGAGAGTTTTTGGTTTGATTGGGAAGAGGAATTTGGCTAAGTGGATTAAGGCTGCGAGCTTGCACAATTTGGTTTTCCCTTTTGATGATATGGATAGGTTGGTTAGGAAAGAGAGAGAAGCGCCTGTGAAGTGAGTTCTCTTCTTACTCTTCTTTTGAATTTGACCATTTTTGCATTGGTTGTTTCTTTTTGATTGATTGTCCAAGTTCTGTTAGATTCTTTGCTCAATATAAAGAATTCAAAGGTTTTGCACGTAAGCTTGAATTTAGTGATTTTACTGCAGTTGTTTGATTAGAAAAAAAATAATCCTATGCGCCCAGCGGGAAAATAACGGACTTGTTCATTTGATTAATTCTTTTTGGCGGTGCAAACAAGCAGATGTTTTGCAATTGATAGGAAGCAACTAAAATTTTGTGTAAACCATAAGTAATGCTACATACTTCATTACTCCAATGCCGTTATGCAACTTAAATTACATCATTTGTATCTCAAACAAATTGTTTGAGATATGGTGAGCTGGAGAGTGAATTTGAAGTGCAATTGCAGTTAAGATTCGAAGTTGTAAAGCCTTCTCCTTGTTATTTCTGGTCTGGTCACGTTAGCTGCTGGGTAAACAATCGGAACTGGAAGCGCTGGAAGTGGAAACTAGACCGTTATATTAAAATATAATGATGGTCTTAAAAAATCTGATATCTGGTTGCACTGGAAGTGGAATATATATATATATATGGACGTGTGTTCCCAAGACAGTTTATTTGGATTCTGAACTATATATCAGTGTTGTTTTTGAGGTCTAGCTCACTTATGTGGGTTTCATTTATGTATGGAAGTCAAAATAATAAAGCAGAACTGTTAACACATGTACAGTTCAAGCAAAATTTGTGTGCGGTTGATGAAATCCAACGAGATAGAGATAGGTTAATTTTTATGATTCTTTGCAGTATTCTTATAGTTGGTTATATGTTGAAGGAGCTCAATTCATGGCTCTTCTGCTGCATCTTTGATTATTTGTACTTCATCCTTTAATTTTCATGGAGCTAGCATTTTGTTATCCACGATGGCCGCATTTGCACATATATTTTATCCTTCTTTTAACAGTTCCATTAATTTCTGTTTGTTTGAAGGTCGGTATTCTGGGCGTTATTCGGTGCAATATATCTGTGTTATGGCATGCCAGAAGTTTATAGAGTACTTTTTGAAGTATTTGGGATGGACCCAGAAGCTGAGGATTGCCAACCAAATTTAAGGAGGCAACTTGAAGATGTAGACTATGTTTCTGTTGAGTTTGATGGGAAAAAGCTTGACTGGCAAGACGTTGCTGCATATAAGGCACGTTCTTTATTTATACTGCTTTCCCTAAATAATATTCTTGTCATCTTTCTACAAAAATTTAGAAGTTTCGAAAATATGAGTTTATATCATCTGCCATGACTGATTACTTTGAAAGAAATCTGTGTGGGTCTTATTTCTGTTTTCTTTTTGCTGTCAGTCAATTGGTAGTTAACAGAGATCTAGTACCGTTCTTTGTTTATATATGTCTGAGAAATCCTTTGATTTCATTGAAGCGAATTTCTTTTGCAGCCCCCCGAAGATGCTCTATTTGCACACCCGAGGCTTTTCAGGGCTTGTGTTCCACCTGGAATGCATCGATTTCGTGGAAATGTATGGGACTATGACAGTAGACCCCAAGTTATGAGAGCATTAGGTTATCCCCTTGCAGCATTAGACAGAATCCCGGAAATCACTGAAGCCAGGAATATCGAACTTGGGTTGGGGTTACAGGTACTCCGTTATTTTTTATTCGTCAAATGTGATGTACATCCATCTAAATTACAAGTACGTTTGTTATGCTTTCACCTATAATTCCACTGTCCAACTGGCCATGTTTTTATATCAAACATTCAGGTTCTTTATGGTATTATTACACTTTTATATGATAATGGCCTCAGTAAGTACCTGAACTTGTCACAACAAACCTGCTGCCTCCTGAACTTTCAAAGTGACCCTGTAACGTCATCAACTTTCAAAAAGTGCATCACTTTGCCCTTGAACGCCACACGTCAGCTTTTGATTGAAGAGAGAAAATCAGAAAAATGACATCTTTGAAAAGCCGAATCAACCAAAAGCTAACATGTGGCGTTCAGGGAAAAGCTGTGCACTTTTTGAATGATGAGGGAGCTACAAGGTATCTTTGAAAGTTCAGGGGGCATTAGGTTATTTGGAACAAGTTCGGGTAGTTAGTAGTGATGCATTATTAAGTCTTAAATAATTAAGTGATAGCATATTCTCATGATGTATATTTTGTTTATTTCTCTATTACAGCTTTGTTTTTTGCATCCATCAAAACACAAATTCGAGCATCCTCGCTTCTGCTATGAACGATTAGAATATGTGGGCCAAAAAATTCAGGTACTTAATATTTTGTTGCATTGTTGTATGCTTGAAACTGTGCCTTTTTTCCCATCTTAGTGTTAGCCAAGTGCAAAAGTTGTCCCTCTCAATTTGTGAATTATACTTGAGTCAGGGCCGATCCCGGGCATTAGCTAGGAGTGAGGTGGCTTAGGGCCCACGATCTAAAGGGGCCCATATTTTGTAAAGGACTGAATTCAATCCTGTGGTTGTTGATGTAGGATCTGGTAATGGCAGAGAGGTTGTTGATGAAGCATTTAGATGCGCCGGGGAGGTGGCTACAGGAGAGGCATAGGCGTCTACTGATGAACAAGTTCTGTGGGAGATCGTTGAGAGACAAGCATTTGCAGCACTTTGTAATCTACTCTGAGCGGGTTCAAGATAAATATGAGCAAAATCGAAGGATCCGAAACCCCGTCACTACTGCTGTTCAACAAGCCATTCACGGCCTTTCTTACACCGTCTATGGCAAGCCTGATGTCAGGCGCCTCATGTTTGAAGTCTTCGATTTTGAGCAAATCCAACCTAAACCTGTGTAAATTTATTATTCAGACGATATGTAAAATTTGTTCCTAATTGTTCTCTATTTATACAAGTTTTTTGAAGTTTTTCTGTTTACTTGTTTTTTAAATACAGTTGATTACAAGTAGCTATTGTGGATGTGGTATAGTTTTCGTTTGACTAATTGGTCATTATACCTGTTTAGGCTTTGGTATGCAATTTTTTACATTCTTATCCCTGAAATATGTATTATGCATAGTACCGTTAGTAGAGGTATTAAAACGCTCATGATCCTGAAAAAATAATAGATTGCATATTCAACGGAGTTAATGGTCTATAATTGCATAGCATATGTGCTAAATGGGTAACAAATTATCTTAAAAGTTTGACCGAACAAAGAAACAAATGGGTTGTTGTTTTGAAATGGGACTAATTTCAGCATAAGTACGCACTTGCTCAAATACCGAACCGCTCCCCCTTCATCTTCCTCGACGACATCGGAATTAATACTTATAATAACTTAGCTGTCTGATGCGAGGAGAATTTCATGAGAAGAATTGAGATTAGAGGGAGAAGAGAAACAGAATTTCGATTGACGGAAGAAGAACTTTCATTCCATTCACAAAAATAGCAAACGTACAATCCAGGGATTATGGGCTTATATAGCCACTTAGCTAATTAATTTGAAAACGCAGCGTTTAGAGGAATAACAAACTATAAGCTAAATTTTGCTCGTTACATTCCACTCCCCTTAAGACCTTGCCTCAAGGTCTATGCTGAAATTCCCTTGAACATTGATCCACTG
Source organism: Euphorbia schlechtendalii (assembly GCA_949673415.1). NCBI lineage: Eukaryota > Viridiplantae > Streptophyta > Magnoliopsida > Malpighiales > Euphorbiaceae > Euphorbia > Euphorbia schlechtendalii. The sequence continues at coordinate 13,526 of CATIWQ010105482.1, forward strand.
CTACACAACTGCGACAGATCCTTGCACACATATCTCCTCTATCAACCATCTTCCTGTGTATTACTGATACAAGAATGAAAATTCCAGCAATCAATTCTGCAAACTTAAGAATTATAATCTGATTCAACCCTGTGTCTTGGCAAGAGAAATCCTTCAATCTTCCAACCAACTTTATTGCCGTAGTGGCTACTTCAGAGACAATGAGTAAGCCCCAGTACATCGCGGTATAGGTGTTCACACCATCAACAACAATCCTTTCAAGGTCCCCTACAGTAAAGACAGTGCCTCCTTGCAAAACTGTAGAAAATACAGTTTGGGCTTGATCATGAACTTGCAGGTCATTTAAGTTTGGGCTTCTGATTCGTTCAACATTTTTTGCATATGCCATCCTGCTTAAATTAGTATCACCATCACATGTTGGCTTTCCCATATCTTTTATGATTACTTCTTCTAACAGAGTCCTATTCGAATGTGGCTCAATTCCATTCCCAACTTCATTCCCAAATGCATATGCAAGTCCTACCATACAACTAGAATTACCGAACACAACACGAGTCTCAACAACATTTTGTGACTCATAAGTTGTAGGTACCCAAACAACAATACCATGGATCCTCCTATCCATAGCCAAAGGCCTAGAATCATAAGGGTCGCTAACAACAAGCACATAAGCTTCTTCAACTATCCGCTTCCCACTTTTAGCACCAAACAAGTTCTGCCTTTTCCGTACTATATGAGCACAATACTCACAGACAAATAACAACTGAGCATCATGAGCGCATTAGGGGAAAACGTTATGTCTCTAGATGTATCCTTGTAGCTTTTCCAGCCAAAACAAATCTGAAACTCCTTACTAGCTTTATTAACTCTCCTTTCAGGTTCCTTAGATTCCCAACACTTCTCTTCCCATGGGGGTTTCCATGGATGATCAATCAAATTTGCTCCTATATGCTGAGTTGAACCTGTATTCAATTCACTAACCAAAAGACATACTACAACCATACTAACCATACTTAGATCCATGCACTCCTTCTGCCCGTCCTTATCCTCAACAATCTCTTCATTTATACCAAACAAACAAATCAAATTAACATTGACCTCGCAATCCAATTCAGCTTTAACAGAACCATATGTACTATCCACAACAAAAGGTTGAACAATTTTTGAGGACTCAGCAATAGAACAACGAGTGGAACCAATTGCTGAATAGTTCAACAACATACTTATTTTGGAGGAGTTTAAGTCTTCAAAATCCAGATTCATATCAGTAATTAGCTATTGAAGTCTATTGTTGATAGCAACACTATCAGCTCTTAGATCATAGTGCTGTAAAAGCTGTGGAACTAATAGCAAATAAACTTCAGAACCACCAATATCGAATTCAACAGCAGTAGGCACAAAATCAATATTATGCTCAGCAAACAAACAACTCAATTCAAAGCTACACTCAGTATTCAAATCACCGTCAAATTCTCCATTGCATTCCCTAAACTCATTGTCTTTGGTCTCGACTACTATCTGATTATGAGTTTTCAAGTTCAGATTACCTGTCTCACAGCTACAATAAGATGATTTGAAGATATGATTTACCACCGTAATCTCACCTTCACCTGGATCAGGATCGATCTCAGGCCTATCTCTTTCATCTTCTACTTCAACAATATCAAACACTTCATACTCTTCTTCACCTTCAAGCTCATCAACTTCGAATTGGCCAAACAAAATGACGATTCAAAGCTGATTTCGGGTGAAACCTTCATTGGCTGGAATTAAAAATCACCTCTGCTCAGGTACTCACCAATCGAAGCATCAAGTACTAGATCTACGAACTCCAGCTTACCGTCAATAACAACCATAAGTTCGTCGATCAAAGGTTGGGGCTCAAACTGCTCACTAGTAGGTGACCGTAGTTCTGATTCTTCAACTGCAACAAACTTATCCGCAGATCTGTTGTTGGCAAGAGAAGGTAACTCGACCTCTGGCATCGATTCATTTGCCTCTACCCGTCCGCCTTCTTCCTGTAAATCCTTGACAACCAAACTTGATGACTCTATCTCAGCTGCTGGTTTTCCTTGGGAATATAAACTCACGTCAACAGTGTTGAATTAAACGAGACTTTACTACCTTTTACAAAGGTATTATATCTTTGTTCAAAGAATTTCTTTTTTCTTCGGTGAATTTGTTGAAATGTCTATCTAACATCTTGTCCATCCTCTGATCCCAGGTTTCCTTGGCGCCATCCATGGTGAACAAAATCCGGCAAAATCACAGGAGCAGGAACACCGCTCTATACCAAATGATGCGAGGAGAATTTTATGAGAAGAATTGAGATTAGAGGGAGAAGAGAAACAAAATTTCGATTGACGGAAGAAAAAGAACTTTCATTCAATTCACAAAAATAGCATACGCACAATCCAGGGATTACGGGCTTATATAACCACTTAACTAATTAATTTGAAAACGCGTCGTTTAGAGGAATAACAAACTATAAGCTAAATTTTCCTCGTAACACTGTCCCTGATATTATTATCGTTGACATTTCCGATTCCGATCCCCGAACCATGTCTAGAGCACCATGTCTAAAGCACGAGTCTATACTGATGTTAACGTTCTGCGGACCAGAGAGTACTGGGATTACGAGTCTTTCACTGTTCAATGGGGGTAATTTCTTCTTCTTTCTTTCTTGAGATTGGATTTTATTTGATGTAACGTTTTGGAATTACAGAGATTTGTTGTTTTCTTGGATGTTTCGCTTTTACCTGTTTCTGGTTCTTATAATTACATAGCAAGTGGTTCAGCTACTTATCTGCTTGTTTATTTTGAAGCTTGTCTTATGCTTGCCTGTACGAAACAATATGGCATCAGTGCATCACAATTCACAACAGCATGATCATAGAACTTGGCTTCTAATCTAACCTCATTTGATTATATTTCAAGTAGTTTTCTGTTTCAAGGTTGAACTCTAAAGCACAGAAACAACTTGAGAGCAACTTCCACAAATGAAATAGCACGACTGAGTTGTGACCAACCCTAACCCTAAGACTAACTAAAGGCTCATACTGATCCTGACTTCTCTATTAATTATTAGTGACTGCCTTCCTCTCAAATGTTAAACTAATAGGCAAAGTTGGGAATTTTATGTCCTGATGTCGATATCATTGACTTTCCACTGAAAGAGCAAAAGATACAGTGATAGAACTATGGATGTTTTAAGTTTCTTGTGATTTGTGAAGTCTTACTGACTTAGCTCTCTGAAGTTGAGGGAAAATTGAGAAAGAAATTATATTTTAGCAATTAAAACTCACATTTGGTTTCTATGCATCATTATGATTTAGTTAATTGGAGGAATACGGTGGACAAGATGTGTGGATTTAAGGTTATGACTAATGTTTAAACACTAAACTGGTGGATTGTTATGGATCCTTTCCCGCCATTCTTATTTCTTGAGCTAAATATTCTGTTCATGATCATATATTTCTCGTATCTCTAGCTATACTTTCAGTGTCCTTACCATTTTTCTTAATCATAAAATATGGATTCTGCTGCATAGTCGCTACCCTTGTTCTGCATGACATTTAAAAGCTTTCCTTGTTCAATCTTGGTCAAACTTTGTATTGTCTCGCTCCATTTTTTTTAGAAATAGAATAATATATATACTTTCATTACCTTTGCTTCGAAATACATGCCTTATCTTTATCTCTTGTTATTATTGTCATATTACTTGTGGAGCCTCTTTCAGTAATCAAGATGACTATGAAGTTGTTCGTAAAGTTGGTAGAGGAAAGTACAGCGAGGTTTTTGAAGGCATTAATGTGAATAGCAATGAGAAGTGCATCATCAAGATCCTTAAATCTGTAAAGGAAAAGAAAGTGCGTGAAGCATATTTTATTTTTGTCATATACTACTTTGGTTTAGAGGCTTGAAATTTGTTGCTGCATAAATGATTATCCTGTGATCTTTTTGCAGATCAAGAGAGAAATAAAAATACTTCAGAATCTCTGTGGTGGCCCAAATGTAGTGAAACTTCTTGATATTGTTAAAGATCAGCACTCAAAAACTCCTAGCCTGATTTTTGAGCACGTGAACAGTACAGACTTTAAAGTTCTGTACCCCACACTCACTGATTATGACATACGCTACTATATATATGAGCTTCTTAAGGTAATTAAGCAAAAAAACTCATTTTTTCTTACTACACACGTGCAAAATCTTACATCAAACATAAATTCACGTGCTTCAGATGCTCTTGCCTCATTATTACGTGTGCTTTTACAGTTTTACTTGTATTGTGTATTTTCAATGGTGATATTGGAGGCAGTGAGGCCTCAGACTGAGTGTCTTTAAGTATCTCGTTGGTCTTGCCTGTAATATATTGGTTGCAACAGTACCTTAGACCTAATGTGTTCAACTGCATTTGTCTGGTCTCATCAAGCTCCCATGAATTTCAATTCACCTTATAAGAAGCTATGTTTATGTGTTACAGAGGTAAGCTGCGGCTTGGGAGCGACACAGGAGCTCTTGGCACATATTAGTGCTGCTCATTTCAGGAGAATAGTGTGTTTCCAGAAAAATTTCTAAGAATTTCATAATTGGAATTGGATTTTTAGTTGAACTGATTTTCTAATTAGAAAATGGAATATTTCCCTAAGTTTCCCAGGATATGGAAATTTCTTGTTCCCTAAAAATATAATGCCTAAGATATGCCTTGACGTTAAATGAGGTGGAAAAATTGGAGTTTTCTACTTGTGTGGCCCTTGAGACATCTATTACAGCATTTTTTGTATTTACTATTTTACCATGTCTATGTCTCCCTTGTATATGCTTTTATTACTATGTCTATCCTTTTCTTTTATGCTGTTGTATATAATTAACAAAATAGATTTTAGTAAGAGTTGATAAAAACAGAAAACTGCAATAAATATAGTTTTCTTTTTGGTTTTCCAAATGGAAAATAGAATAGTAGAAAAATAAAGCTAATGGAAGTTGAAAATGTTTTCTAAAACTGAACAATCCCATACATCTTTGAACTACAGGCCCTAGATTACTGCCATTCACAAGGAATAATGCATAGAGATGTCAAACCTCACAATGTGATGATTGACCATGAGCTGCGAAAGCTTCGTTTGATAGACTGGGGTCTTGCTCAGTTTTATCATCCTAAAAAGGAGTATAATGTTTGAGTGGCATCCAGGTATTTTTTGGAGCAAAATCGGAATTTTTTTTCCTTGATCCACTTTATGACTTGGCTTAACTTAATAGTTACAACTCCCGTCCTTCGTGTTTTGTTGTATAAATTTTATATTGCGATAAGGATTTTCAGAGTTGGTAATTAAGATGCAATTTCCGCTGTTTTTCTTAACGTTAATATAGTTTGATTTGATCCGTGCAGAAACATAATTTTTTTTCTCTCTTTCTCAGATACTTCAAGGGTCCTGAACTTCTAGTTGATTTACAAGATTACGATTACGCTTTGGACATGTGGAGTCTTGGTTGCATGTTTTCTGGAATGGTACGTGTTTATGCAGAGGTTTTTATTTTCGTGCCATATTAGTAACTTAGTACATCATAGTGTTTGGTGTATTCGATTTAAGCTTACTGTGCTTGTATTGAATGGCAGATATTTAGGAAAGAACCATTCTTTTATGGCCATGACAACCATGACCAGCTAGTCAAAATTGCAAAGGTAATACTGATTCTGGTCTTTGGTGGAGAATGAATTTGTTGATAATTATCTAGTGTCTCTGATAGTTTTAGGTACTTGGAACTGATGAATTGAATTCATATCTGAACAAATATCACTTAAGCTTGATTCTCAACTAGATGCACTTGTTGGAAGGTTTGTTCCGTGCGCTTTACTTCTCATGTGATATTAATTCAACCATTTCCTAGAAAACAAATTTTTTGCTTATATATTTTGCTGCCATTGGCAAAATCAACCTCGGTCATTGATAGCTTTTAATGGCCAAGCATGGTTAGTCATTTTTTTAAGAGTGCTGTTTTTTCTCTTTAGGTTATGTATTGAACCAATTGAACAACCTGCTTCCATTTCCAAAGAAACTTGTAAAAAGTAGCTAGTTAAAATATGGTGTTGTAGGCACAGTAGGAAGCCGTGGTCCAAATTTATCAATGCGGAAAATCAGCATTTGGTTTCTCCCGAGGTACCTATCCTACGATTGTTTTTGTCTGTTGTTTTTTCATGTTTTGCTTTCTACAGGATGTATTTTCTGTTCTGCAGGCCATTGATTTTCTTGATAAGCTCAGGACAGGCCTAGGAAGCACGGAAACTCCTGTGATATGCCGTTTTCACGTTTCCCATCCGTTTCGGAAACGGAAATCCCTACGAAACGTTTCTGGGCCGTTTCTGCAATTAATGAAAGTTGAAAACTCGTTTCCGTAAATTCCGGAAACCGTTTCCTAGCAATTCTTCATATCGAAAGATCAAATTTTAATTCATTCACAAAACTAAACTTTTTAATATATTCAAACTACTAAGATTTTAAAATCACAATTCATTATTTATATTATTAATAATATTATTATATTATAAAAACTTGTTTTATTCCATTTTATATGCTTATATTATTACGATTTCGTAAATATGACATAACTTTCAGACTTCATGAAACTTTATTATCTTCGATACCATATTTACTATTGTTTAATGTTTTGAAATAGTCATTACTCATGTAGATTTGCTTTATAATCAATAAATTTATTTCAAAATTTGTTTTTTAGTATTTTATATAAGAATGAAATAATATGTATAAAATTTTATATTTGTCATATTTATGAATATACCCCTAAATTTTTATTATTTACGCGTTTCCCCACAGTTTCCGAACCTATATTTTTTAGAAATGGCATTTCCCCGTTTCCGTGTCGGTTTCGGTTTCCGTTTCCGTGCTATATAGGGACAGGCTAACTGCAAAAGAAGCTATGGTAATTTGGATATCTTCCGTCTATTCTTTTCAGCCTTAAATCTGTGATGGGATGAGCTTAAAAAAACATTTTCGAAATCAAAATGGGATAAATTTCACGGTTTTGTTGGGTCACACTCTGTTGCTCAATCCGGTTCAAATAAGATGCTCAGTGGAAATGAAAGGAACTTCTGGAGCAAACAAGCACATCTGATTGATTTGTTTTCATGTGGCTCAATAATGAATTGCTTTGACATGAAATAACGTTTGTTCTTACGGTTAATTAGGCGTTGCCAACATTTTTTTATTATCATGTATAATGCAGGGACATCCATATTTTTCTCTAGTCAGGGCTGCAAAAAGTAGCAGAATGCGGACACAGTAGCATATGTTTGCTGTATTATTAGTCTGCTAGGATTAAGTTTTTGGATTATAATCCATTGAAGGCGCCATATCATTCTTATGTAAACGCTCTTCTGTAGAATTGTCATCCGTAACTGACATTTGTTAGTTTGATGATCCGCCCAATTGTTTGAGAATTGAATGCCATTATAATTCGCATTTCTTGTTGGTTTATCACCTTAATCATGGACTTGTTTGGTTTTAGCGTTTATTATGGTAAATAAATGGATGATAATTAAAATGTCGAGAAAAACATGGTCATGATTCATGAATCCATGGACAGCCATATGGAACATAATTTTTTTATTTACTCATGCCATAAACACCTTCAAAATGTAGGCAGAATTCTTGCGGGAATGACCACCTGCTCCAATATCAACTTCAAAAAACTGAATGAAGAAGCTGAGCACCTAGATATTGTTTATCAGATAATTTTAATCTTATACCTAGCAGAGGAAAAGACAGATTCTAAGATTGCAATTTAGCATCACTCTTGGTTTCAAATTAAAATCGAATAATAAAGTTATTCTCCAAAATAAAAAAAAAAAAAACGAAAGCATAAAGCTGATACTGCAGGGAAGATGCACAAATTTGACACTCACTAATTACCAGTCTAACATATACAAGTAACATAGGCAACCGAACCAAGAGCTGTTTCCTTCAGGCGCACATGCATAAAGTATAGAGATAGCATTCATTTACTACCTCAAAACGGCAGTTTATTATTAAATCCCACTCATTTAAGATGTGGGAAGCATGCAATAACATCAGATTTTGGGTGCTTGGCTTCTGCATGTTCCCTGCACTTCACCTCCGATGTTGTGCATATGAAAGTCTGCATGCAAATCTTGCACTGCACCAAATGTTTGCATTAGTGTGTAATCCATAATTATGACACAAAACAATATTCACGTAACTTCAAATCCTGTCAAGCATAACCATTTCATTCCCACTAATTCATGGCTAGGGTTAAAGATATACGCATGAAAAGCTAGAATACCTCTCCATACTTTGGTTTACTAAAATACATAGAGAATTTCAAACCCCAAATTGAGTTTATGGTTCAAATATGAGTCCAGAGTTTGGCTTTACCATGACATTGTATCTCTTCATACTACCTTTTTTATTTCAAATGATGACAGTCTTATGATGACCTATGACCTTATGTGTACTTATTAACACTTCTAAGTCATCAATGCAAGAAAGCAACCAGCACTTAACCATATTAGTATCAAAAACAGATTGCGTGACCAAAATCAACAAAACTCAATAGTACCTCAATTTAGTAATTTTAACCCGAAAGAAAAAACTCATCGGATAAACTTCAAAAACATGCTTTGTGGTTCAACTATTTTGCAAAAAGGCAGGTCCTTGTAGAATTGTTTTTTTGCAAAGAGGTGTCTACGATTTCAAAAGTTAGCAGAACAAGGATTCCCAATTTAAAATTACACAATAAATTAAGGTAATCATGTCCACTTTGAACTGCAACTTCGAAGCTTAGTTAAAAAATACAATACACCAAAGTGATTTATTTTAGAATTTTTTGAGAAGTACAAATATATATTTAATTCAAAATGTGATGGCAACTTTCAAAAATCATAATAAAATGAAAAAACTCCGAAAATTACTTAAATCTTGATATATAATTTTTAAATAATATGGTTAAATTATAGGGTTTGATTGATTGATGGTTAAATTATAGGAATGTTGTATTAATTGAAATACCTCATGTAACATAATTATTTTTAATGAAAAAATATTTTTAACATTACTCTGCTAATTTTTGAAACCACAAGCACAGTTGTGCGATAAAATCCACTAGGACCTTTTTGCAAAACAGTTAAACCACAAGGCATGTATTTTAATTTACCCTACAAATCTTGCAAGGCTCAACTTTAAGCAAAACTCAAGACTGTTAAAATTCTAGGAATACATTAGTTAACTAAGTTAAGTGTTCGACCACTGTTAAGAACTCAAATCCTAGACATGTTTGTTAAAAGGACAGTAGCTTACTGACACAAATAAAATTGAAATATAGATATTTAATGCTCACTCGTGTTTCATACTTTTCAATGAGAGTATGTAAAGCAAAATTTGAATATAAATAGAACTTGGTGCACCATCATCAGTCATCACTATTATATAGAAATCAATACAAGGAAACCACATACACTAACCAGATCCAACAGCAGGCACATGCATTACTCAACTAAAAAAGGAAAATCAGGTCAGGTGAAAACCAACAAGACAACCAATAAAATTGCAGTATTATTATTTCCAGAATTGGACAGGGAGCTTGATTGGTGGAAAACCAATCATTCGATTACTTTCAAACAATGAAACTGAAAATTCGTGAAATCCCGATAAGTTAGAGACATGAAAAAACTTCTCCGATATTCGTTTGGATTAGTGGATTCAGTGTTGTTAAAAGAGCTAGGCGCCCTCGAGGCGCTATACTTCCAAAATGCCCGAGGCGGGAGGTGCCACAAAGGCGCTCGCCTCATCAAAGTGAGGCGCTACATGGTTAAGAAAATATATATTCGTATACTAAACAGCAAAAATATACTTCGAAAATAAGTAATTTAGAATCAGACAACATTTTAATGTGAAAAACTACTAACATAAACTCAAAACAAAATAAGGTTCTCAAATTAAATTTTGAATTACTAAGCCAATATTTCAAAAGCTATTACTACTCATTATCATCTGAACTAAGATAAGTATCTCCTTCACCAGCTGAGGCAGCCTCTTCTTCCACTTCTCCATCAATAGACTTGTCACTTTTAACTTCATCCCCATATTTAATTTGGATTTCGAACTATATAATATGTGAAAACAGTAGAGATGTATGTTGAACGTAACTTTCTTCTCTCAGTTTGTTCTTAAATAGATAATAACGATTTAAAATAAATGACATTTCCTATTCTAATTAGGATGTTCCTTTATTTTAAAAAAACCTAGTTTCTCTCCTTTCCATGTATATTTTTATTATTTTAATTAAAATATGATAAAAAAAGTCATCTCCTAATCTAAATCAATTCTAAACATGAACGTTAGTACTTTATTTCCATGTTCAATGTTTTCTTTCAATTAATAAAAATCACCTTTCCTTTTTTTCAATTAAAATATTTCCTGATTAATTTCAAAATTTACTCGCCTCTTCAATGAGGCGCTGAGTCGAGCGCCTCATTACGGGCCCTGAGGCGCTCGCTTAGGCGTCGCCTCTTGAAGTTGCAGCGCCTTGAGGTCGGAGAAGCGGTCTAGCTATGACTCGCCTAGCCTCAGCGCTTAGTCGAGCGCCTCGGCGCCTTTTAACAACACTGTTTCTTCCTAATTTCAATTCTTTTTTCTTAATTTCCATAGTTTCATTTTCTAACTTCTTTAATTCCATTATTAATATTCTTTTTTCCTAATTTCTTTTCTTAAATCTGAATTTAACTAAATCATTACATTCCTAAGATAACCTTAATATTTGTGTCTGGCTCTCCTAAGCACACACATATAGAGTGTGGAGCCTAGTGTACCTAGGCAAGCGCCTTCTGCATGTGAGGAGCCTGGCAGATGCCTATACTATGAGGCTGGAGTTTGAAGAGCTTGGGGCCTTTGACAACTATGGGGCTATGTACAGCTGTATACACTTCTAACAAATTGTTTACTTCCATTCATGCTTGGAAAATACAATAGCTATAGGTTGTAGTTCTCCTCTCCTTTCCTCCAATCACAAAGGGTAGATTTTGTTAATATCTCCTGCTGATAGTTCACACCAAGCATAATCTTGAGACTTTGTTTAACAAGAAGGATCCCGTATATAATTGGGCATAACCAAGATCTTGTTTAAGATTTCAAATCCTTAACTATTGTGTGATGTTTTACTATATCCCAAATGTAGGAATGGGGTTAAAATTCACTTATGAAACTAACTTTTGTGTAAACTCTGGCTACTCGCTAGAAGTATCTATTAATAATTCACTGGCTTTATGTGACAAATTGCACTCTTATTTGCTTTATATGTGCAGTGGATTTCAGTGTTGATGTAATGGTACTTAGTATAACATTATTGAATAGAACAGAAAATGTATGTCAAAACATTAAATATGATGCATGATTTCGACGTTAGAGGGAATAGCTCCTCCTAATTTCCATGGAAATCAAGGATATTCCTCTTTGAAATGAAGGAATAGCTATTCCGTGATTCCCATGGAAACTAGGAAGAGTTATTCCTTCAGACGTCGGACTCATGTATCATATTTGACGTTTTTGCATTCATTTCCTATTCTATTCTATTCCATTCCATTCCGCCAACCAAACGAGACTTATGTATTTAGAACCAAGTATTCAAATTATGTGCTTAGTATACCTACAAGTAATTACAAATTTCAAATAATTTACTTCCATTTTTACTGCTTTTTCTCTTCTATGATATCAGGGGTCATAATTGATGGAAGCAATGGAGATGTTGCAGTAGACCAGTATCACCGATATCAGGTATTTATGAAGTATTTTCACCTTTCTTTCTATTTACTGTTGAACTTTATTTTGCAATCAATAATAAAATTATGGGCCTTCATATCCTTTAGAAAGACTTGTTTCTTTGCTATCATAAGAGCTTAAAGCATGGAAATTATGCACCTTAATAGCCTTCAAAAAAAGGCTGTGGACCAGGAGAATTATTATAGTTGATGGATCTTTAGGAAGCCGAGAAAATTGCTCATTATATAGTCTATTTTAACTCAATATTTTATGTATATAGCCTTTGTAAAGTCTCAATATGAAAGATACTCAAATGGACTGGAAGATAAGCTAGAAATTATATTCCTTACTATAATCATATTACATGCATCTATATATATACACACCCAACAACCAACTTGTGGTTCTTATATACATGCAGGTATATACATTGTTGTCTTAATATAAGTCTCATATTTTACCCAACTCTAACAGCCTTCAAAAAAAGGCTGTGGACCAGGAGAATTATTATAGTTGATAGTTTCTTATGTACCTGAAAAATTACTCATTTTAAATTTCATTTTAATTCAATATTTTATGTATATGTTTATTTTAAATAGGACGACATAGATCTAATGGTCTCTGCAGGAGTCAACAGCTATAGGTTTTCAATATCATGGGCACGAATTTTGCCTAGTAAGCTTTTCAACTTAAGCAAACAAAATTCTGGTGTTAGAAAAATTAACCTGAGCTTAAAGCTTTACACAATATATGTTTTTACCTTGAAACAGAAGGGAGATTCGGAGATGTGAATATGGCCGGAATTCGCTACTATAATGAGCTCATCAATGCTCTTCTGCTCAAAGGTGTAAATACTTATTGTTAAAAATTTGATATCTAGAATGTAGCAAAACACTTTAAAAGGCTAAATCTTCTTCATGCATTTCAGGGATCAAACCATTTGTAACATTAGCTCACTTTGACTTGCCACAAGAACTGGAGGACAGATACATGGGCTTTTTAAGTTCAGAATCTCAGTAAGCAATCTGCTTTTTTTGTGACATTCAGTTTCTGTTGACTCTAAATCCCATGAACTCTCTGACATCTGAGCTATATCCAGGATTATAATGCACAGTGTGCACTTAGCTTAACAGTCAGAATAGATTAGTCCAAATCAACTTTTGTGCCTTCACTTTTGGGCCAGTTTTTTCAAACTTGATGATTGGCTCGGTACTTGGTAGATATTCAGTCAGGTACCTTGCTAGTAGAAAAATAAAGGTGGAATGGCTAAATTGTTGAAAAAAACTTAGTTCAGACCTAATTGTCTCTACCTGCAGCGTAAAGGATGCAACTTGTAATTTATCCGTTCTAAGTATTGTGAAAGCTATTTAAGTTTCATGGAAACTGATTATAGCCAGTGTTCAAATTTTGTGTTTTCTGTATCAGGAAGGATTTTGGGTATTATGCGGACATTTGTTTCAAGTATTTCGGAGACAGGGTAAAGTTCTGGGCCACCTTCAATGAACCAGATCTTCAAGTTGTACTTGGTTACCGTTTTGGTTATTTTCCAACATCTCGCTGCTCGAGCCCTTTCGGCAATTGCTCAAGAGGAGATTCAGAAAAGGAACCTTTTGTAGCTGCACATAACATAATTTTGTCACATGCAACTGCTGTTGAGATTTACAAAACCAAATACCAGGTATTGACAATTATGACATTACATGTTGGCTGAAAGTACCAAAAATACTTGAGCTTGTATCTCTCAACAAATTGGCCTAAATGAATGTTGTTGGATTAATTAAGTCCTTGAACTTGTACATTCAGAAACAAGTCTCCCAAATCAAGAAAAAGGAGATTATGCACTAGTCCATTGGTGTTCATGCGTGTGTGTGTTTTATGTGCTGTTCTATCATTAATTTTCAGTAATTGTTCAAAGCATCAGTTGCATCCATTAGGTTGAAGTTGAAAGGTTTTTATCATTTTTCTGTACTCTCATAGCCCATTAGTTTTCTAACATGAAATAAGAGAAATATGCAAGGCATATTAAGCTTAATATGTTAGTATTTATACCAGAAAGAGCAAGGAGGAAGCATTGGGATAGTTATGCAATGCCATTGGTTTAAACCTATCAGCAATTCCACAGCAGACAAGATAGCTTCCGAAAGAGCACAAGCATTTTCAATGAACTTGTAAATCAGTTCTTCTACCATTACGGCCTCTCTTCTACCGATTTTGAGTTTCTTTGACGTCAGAGATATTTATATAACCTTGTGAATTACACAGGTTGTTGGACCCCATAATCTTGGGAAGATATCCTAGAGAAATAAATGGTGGAGATTCTGGGGTCTACTTTACCAGAATTTTCGAAAAGTGATAGGGAGATATTGAAGGCGGGACTAGATTTTATTGGAATAAACCATTACACAAGTTTCTATGTTCAAGATTGCATGTATTCTTTGTGTGAAAGTGGACAAGGAAGGTTCAGAACAGAAGGTTTCTGTCAACAAAGTCAACACAGAAATGGAATTCCCATTGGTCCACCTGTAAGATTCTAGTTATCCAGTGATAACAATAGGTTGCCTTTTTTTCAGAAAGTGAGCCTTCTCTTTTACTGTAAACGCAGACCGAAGTGGAGTGGATGTTTTCCTACCCACAGGGACTGGAAAAGATAGTGACCTATGTCAAAGACCAATACAACAACATACCCATGTTCATTACAGAAAATGTTAAGCATGGTAGTTGGTTTTGACTTTAAAGCATGCAGAGTTTATATTCGTTTTTCTTTAGGTAACTGTTAATTCTGCGGTTAAGATAGTGATAGTTTATTTTCTTCACCGTCACTACTTATATAACACGCTTGTAGGCGTTGGCGAAGCTAACAATCCAAACCGCAGCATTGAAGAAGCTCTCAATGATAAGGCAAGGGTAGAGTACATATCAAGCTATTTAGAAGCTTTAATGACTGCAATGAGGTGAGTTGCTTGACTGCATGGTTTAAAAACATAATTTGTGGCCATCTTCCTTGCCAAAGTCTGATATAGAGGCCCATAAACATGAATTTGATGATTTTTTCTCATATTCTTGCAACAAAGTAAAGCTAGAACTGGATGTTGCTTGTGTTTTGAACTAAATAATATGATCAGGAAAGGAGCGAATGTAAGAGGATACTTTGTGTGGTCGTTGCTTGATGTTTTTGAGTGGAGAAAAGGTGAAACACATAGATTTGGACTTCACTATGTTGATCATGCTACTCTTAACAGAACTCCAAAATTATCAGCAACTTGGTTCAGAGAATTCATTGCTAAGCATAAGTTATCCAAATCCAAAATTTTCAGCAACTTGGACCACAGGATTTACTTCCAACAACAAATTCAACAGCTTTGTGAGTGTTAAGTTTTCCTCTTCTCTTAATTCTCATACTTGGTGCTTGGATATACATAGCTTTTCTGCAACCATCTAACTGGATTTATAGCTTTTCTGAAACCTGAATTTTCTAATTACGAGCCAAGTGTATTTTGAAGGGTAAACTTTAAAAAAATGCCCTTTGGTTTCAAGTGGTTTGTAACTTTTAGAAAAAAAAAAGATTTTCAATTTTTAATCACGTCATAAAAAGGGGCAATCTTATCAATTATGAACTGAATTTTTTAAGCTTAGTTAATAAGAATACAATACACTTTGATAATAAAATTTAGAATTTTTTGAGAAGCACAAATATTTTTTTATATTTAAATGTGATGACAACTTAATAAAATCATAATAAAATGGAGGATTTCTGAAAATTACTCAAATTTTAATGTACAATTCTTAAATAATATGGTTAAATTATAGGAATGTTAAACTGATTAAAATACTTCCTCTAACACTACTGTTTTTAACGAAAAAATATTTTTTTCCTTTTTTTTTGGCTAAGGTTACAAAATACAAGGAATATTTTTGAAAATGAGTGAAATTACAAGGTGAGTTTTTGAAGTTTACCCTATTTTGAAATGGTGAAGTTGTAATAATTTAATAATTATGCAAAGATTTTCATCTTTTTGTTTTGGAACGTTGAAGGTAATACGCTCAGGTGGGTGGATTTGATTTTTCTGACTTGTGAATAAGAATATGTAATAAATATATTATCTTGTTTGGCTCCTTTCATGCATTTTTGCTCGTGAATAAGCAATGGAGTTGTATTTTTTTTGCTTATTGTATGTATAAGGTTAGTCGCTCATGAGCAGTTGGGTGTTTGTCTTAACCAAATTTTAGATTGGTTCGATTTATAAATGATTTGTTCGTTAATTTTACTTCTAGGCTCAATTTGTAAAGGAGTCAAATTTAGTCAATGGTTAGATGCTTGTGTGCCAGTTCGTAAATTGGACTTTAGCCTCAAATTTGTAAACAAAAATGTTTTTCCAATCAAATACTGATGAGCAAGTTTGGTTAGACGTTCGTGTACAAATACAAACCAATTTGTTAAAAGATCATGTTAAAAAAAATATTTAGCAAGTAAAATTGATGGTGCATTTTTATGGTTACTTTGTTTTGGTACAAAGTAGCCATTCCACTAATAGATCATGGGTGAGCTATGATAATTTTATTTTTGAAAAGGTGGTCTTTTTTTTTTTGTCATTTCTCATCGTCAAATCAATCATAACACAGGGCATAGTTAGGTTTAATTTATTTGTAACAGACTCCACGAATTAAACCTCACAACACCAACCAAGTGGTCAGAAGTATGAGAAGTAAGAGTCTCGTGTCATTTAAAAACATTTAAACTATCTGGCATCTATAATACACTTCTATTGAATATTAAAATTATGTAAAAATTGTTTTACAATTACCTATTTACAAATGGATTACAACAAGGGTAAATTTTTTTAAAGAAAAACAGAATATGAGGAATTATTTTTTACAAAAAGTGTGATTTCAAAAATTTTGTAAAATAGGGTCTTTTGTTTAAAAATAATGATGTAGAATTGAATATTTTAAACAATGTAACTTTTTAATAATTTTACCTTATTATTTCAAAATTATATGTCATGATTTGGGTAATTTTGAAGATTTTCTTATATATTTTATGAATTTTTTATTTTTGTTATCATAATTTAAATAAAAAATGTTTGTATTATTTAAAAAATGGTATGATTTATCACTAATGTGTATTGTATTTTATTAGCTATCCTACAAGAATTCATATTAAAACAAATAAAATTACTCATTTTTGCAACATAATTTAAAAATTTAGAATCTTCCATTTGTAAATTTTTTTAATCACAAACCCTCTTTTGCAAAAAAAAAAATTCATATAATCCTCCGAATTGCAAATAAGTAAAATCATGTAATACTATTTTAAAATTTGCTTTTTATAACAATGTATGTTCCCTCGTGTTCATTAATAAAAGAGAAAAAACTTAGGTATTACTTGACTGAATAGAGTTGTATTTAACTGCATTAGAGTCTAATATATTAGGTGAAACTAACTTGGTCTACTTTATTACTAGTAATTATCACTGGGTGTGGTAATCAAGATCCAACCACACCTTTTATATTCACCACAAATAATTTTCATCCGCAGCCGTACAATAGTAAACATTTCAGATCTGCTATTTATTAATTCCTATCCGTTGGTAGACGAACCTCATTCACTCCCATACCATTTGATTTTGTTAAAAAAATTCATTTTCACTGCTTTTTATTAAAAAATATATTTTTATTTTATTTCCATATATGTACTCCATGATCTATAAAAACACCAACCACTCTTTAAGTAAAACATACCCCATCTCTATCAAATGGATTCCATAGACATACTAATCCTCTTCTCGTCAATCCTTTTCCTCTCTTTATGGTGGCTATACGGTTACGGCTCAACCGCTCGCAGTGGTCCGGCCAAGATTCGCCCTCCAGGACCACCCGGTTGGCCACTTCTCGGAAACTTAGGCCAAGTCATCCTTCAAAACCGCCCGTTCATATTTTGCATACGTGATTTACGTGCAAAATATGGTCCCATTTTCACCATGCAAATGGGTCAACGCACTCTCATTATAGTCACCAGCTCCGAACTCATCCATGAAGCATTAGTCAAACGGGGGGTGGTTTTCGCGTCACGCCCTCCCGACTCGCCTATCCGATTAGTCTTTAGCGTCGGAAAATGTGCCATTAACTCCGCTGAATATGGCCCTCTCTGGCGTGCTCTTCGCCGGAATTTCGTGACAGAGGTGACAAGTCCGGCCAGGATTAAACAATGCAGCTGGATCAGAGAATGGGCGTCCGAAAATCACATGAAGAGGATCAAAATGGAATTTTTCGAAAATGGTTCGATTGAAGTAATGAAAAATTGTAGACTAACTATTTGTAGTATTTTGATTTGTATTTGCTTCGGAGCAAGAATTTCAGAGGATAGAATTAAATACATTGAAGCTGTATTAAAAGATGTTATGTTGGTTACAGCTCCAAAAGTCCCGGACTTTTTGCCGGTTCTAACTCCATTGTTTCGCCGGGAAATGAAAGAAGCGTTGGTGCTCAGAAAGAAACAAATGGAGTGTTTGGTTCCATTGATAAGAAAAAGAAGAGCTTTTACTGAAAAAGGAGATAATCTCGACTCGGAAATGGTGAGTCCAGTTGGGGCAGCCTACATTGACTCATTATTCGAATTGAAACCCGCTGGAAGATGTTTAGGAGAGGAAGAATATGTTACTCTATGCTCGGAGGTGATTAGTGCCGGGACTGATACAAGTGCCACAGCGATCGAATGGGCCTTGCTCGAATTGGTGATGAATCAAAAGATACAACAAAAATTGTACAATGAAATAGTTCTGTGTGTGGGGAAAAATGGGTTGGTCAGAGAAGAAGACGTCGAAAACTTGCCCTATCTCGGTGCGGTGGTCAAGGAGACTTTCCGGCGACATCCCCCGAGCCATTTCTTGCTATCTCACGCGGCGAAGGAGGAGACGGAGCTTGGTGGGTATACTATTCCGGCAGGTGCAAGCGTTGAGCTTTATACTGCATGGGTGACTGAGGATCCGGATATGTGGAAGGATCCGGGTGAGTTTCGACCCGAGAGATTCTTAATGGGTGATGGGGTCGATGTGGATTGGACTGGGACCCGTGGAGTGAAAATGTTACCATTCGGAGCGGGCCGGCGGATTTGCCCGGCGTGGAGCTTGGGTACATTGCATGTGCACTTGTTGCTTGCTAGGATGGTGCATGCTTTTAAATGGTTGCCTGACCCGGCCAATCCGCCCGACCCAAAAGAGACGTTTGCTTTCACGGTTGTCATGAAAAATCCTTTGAAGGCGGTGATATTGCCAAGGGGAATTTGTAATATTACTAGGTATAGTGATTAGTTATCTAATATTTTTTGGTAATTCTAATATATGAGTATTTTACAAGTTAAGTTGTATTTTCTTTTCTGCATCTTCCTCGTCAAAATTAGGGATTACTAAAGTTTGACATGTGATGTAAGAATTTCCTTATTTTATTTTAAAATGAATAGGTGCGTTTTTTTTTTTTTTGGATTTTTAATCAACATTTTAACTAATTTTCACTTTCAATTAATCAAACTTAAAGGAGAAGTGAAGATCATTTTTAGACTTTCGTGCATTAATGGTGAACATTTGTAAATTTTACAAATCTTGTATTTTGACATCGATTTCCGACATCAAATAACAATTTTAAATATTTATTTGAAAATATTGAATAATTTATTTATATATTTCAAAGATAAAAATGTTATGAAAAAGGAACAACAATGAAAAAAATTAAGAACATCAAACTATAACAAATAAATCAAATAAGACTTTAATCATCCCCATTCTATTCTATTTAACAAGTAAGTGCATTTTTATATGAATTGAGAGTGAATTATAAAAAATTGGTACAAAAAATAAATACGGATAGCAAAATGTCTTTAGGAAGAGCAGCAAGTCCAACATTGGTGCAGAGTCCTATCTTTTCGGGCTGCGCACTGCACCAATATTTATTGATATTAATTAAAATCATTTTCATTTCAAGTAATTTGCATTTTTTAGATGAGTAGGAAAGGGAAAGACTTCATTAAAGTTCACTACAAGAGATAACAAGTATATATGTTGATTCAATAGGCAAGAACCAATGGTCTAACACAAAATGAGGCAGTTGCAAAAGTGTGAGCTATATATAGTACACGACATTTAAATATATGTCACAACATCAATTTACACGTGTTATATTATATATAATCACTTATTTAATGAAGAAAATGAGGCAGTTGCAAAAGAGCGAGCCATATTTAATGAAGTTCCCATTGGTAACCAAGGGAACAGTAGATAAGTTTATGTTCACGGATTGAACTATATTCTAAATATTTACAAACTTAATGAAAAATGTTTAAAAGCTACAATAAATTCAAAATTGGTGGCAGGATGTGGAAAATTTTAGGGCTTTCGCTCTATACATATTATTGTTTATGATCATTTTGATATAAAGGCATGTGTAAGAGAATTTTAGAAAAGTGGTTCGTAATAAAATTGAGAAATAGAAAATACCGAGATTTTTGAGAAATATTTGCTGTTTATTTGCAATGACTTCTCGTAATTATTCGTGTCTGTTGTCATATTATTATGCTTCGTAATTTTTGTAATTGTTAAGACTTTCAATATTTTGTTACTCTTTCGTTTGTACATATATCTATTAGTATAACTCAAAATTAATATAAATTGCTTAACACACATACAAATTGAATAAGTTTTATTAAATTAGCCAAGTTCTCAATTTTCAATGAAATTTATATCTAGTATGGACCTAGTATTGGGTATGTCGGATAATTCCGTTTCTCAATGCAACAACACAGTCTCCTTCATTCCTTGAGTTATTTTTCTTCGTAGAATTAATAATTAATATAGCTGTAAAACATACTACCAATTTATAAATCAGATATAAATGGAATTAATAGTAACTGTATTTCTGCTGGTGTTTTTATTGCATGCCTCAACCACCAATCAGTGCAATTACCTGCCAGAGTGGACGGCTATATATACACGGGGAATCATTTTTTCATGCCCGTCTTATTCACCAAAATTTTGTCCCGACCACAAACAGATCCAATCTGGATCGTACACTTGGATATGATTGATGAGTTTTTCAATAAGAATTTTTTACATCCGCAAGGCTCGAATTCAAAATCTTATTTAAGTGATACCAAGCTGCTTGTCACTTGAACCATCACAATGAATCATTGTACATGGAAAATTAATTCTTACAACCAACGCATACATTTGTTGCTAAAAAAATTAATTTAGTATCGTTGTTACAGTAAAACTAATTTTAATTAATTTACTATAATATTTATATGGATTACCAGGCGATTTGAGTTCGATTTTTGGTCCTCTAATACAAAATTCAACGTGGGCTTGATACAAATACGGTCCAAAAATTGCATCAAAAGAACCAGAGACCATCAATGTAATAAGTTCAGATAATGTTGATAGCAAATATCAATATTTAAGATAAAGGCATATGACTGGTGTTCATTCAATAAATAGAATGCAGACTTTCAACTGCATAATAAATGCAAAATCTTTCAATCTGGCCAAGTAGCCAGATTTTCTTCTGTTCTTTCTTAAAGTTATAGCAGACCCGCAAATGGCTATGATTTCTCCCTTTCAATCTGGCCAAGATTATTACTTTTACTTTCAAGTAATAATCTTGTGTTACTGTTACATTTAAGGTCGCTCGTAATTTACTAACAAGTTTCAGTCGAGGTGGTAAAATTCTTCTTCGGAAGCATGATCTCAACTTTCAAGTTTGATCGTGCTTTATGAGTGAAGATTGAAGCAGAATACTCCTCGACCAAAGAGTTAATCCACCACTATAATAAAGATCCATCTAGTTCGAATTTAAATTAAATTAAGTAGGTGGGTCTATGAAAGAAATTCAAGCTTCAATGTTTATATTTAAAGGGGTTTCACAGTTTATCAAAAGAGTTAACATGAATCAGAGGTTAGGACACACAACAAATAAATTTGGTGTTGGTGGATAGGTGGCCGATTTTTCGATTTGGTATTAAATCATTCAAAAGAGGAGATACTCTAAATTATTGCAAGTCTTGCCATATTCCCTACCGGCCCTATATTGGGCACGAGAAAAGGACTCGTTATTAATTTCTGTTCTCATCAAATTCCTAACCTTATAAAAATAACTCATCAAGTAGGATGAGACTCACGTTTAAAACTTGTTGAGGTCAAAGTTTCAAATGAGCTGAAATATAGAAATAATTTCAGTCTAAGTTTTGTGTCCTAACTTATTTGACCAATTAAGTTTTATATTTACTTTCTGTACGTTCCAAAGTCTGTGTGTTTACCTCCCTTGTTTTTTAATTTTTTTATCTTATTTCGTCATTATCTCTCCAACTGTTCATTTTTTTAACATGATGCTTTAGAGTTTTTTGTTCGTCTCATTTTTATCTTCGAAACTCCATCCATTGTGATATACTTTTTTGAAAATATTTTTTCAACTGTTTGATATTTGGTAAGAAACTGGTATATAAGTGGTATGTAACTGGTAGGAAGAACAAGATGTGTCAATTTTGTTATGAAAGTATGGAAGGTAACACAAATACATGTCAAAAAGTTTATCTCCATAGCAATAAACAAACAACTATAATCTC
>CATIWQ010105493.1:0-13317 GCA_949673415.1 Euphorbia schlechtendalii
TTATTTATTGATTACAGATGCACTTAATTAGTTGAATATTCTGAATTCAGATTTAGTATTCTTTGTTGTATTTTTGTACTGAATTAGTAATGTTCGCGAACAATAAATGAGCTTGTTCGTGAATAAATTAACGAACTGTTCGTAAACACGATAAATGAGTTGTTCTCGTGAACAAACGAACATTTAAACGAACGAACATGAACAGAATTTTGAGCTCGAATTTGTGTTCGGCTCGGCTCGTGTTCATTTAAAAATTAAATAAACGAACATGAAAAGACCCAAAATCGGTTCGGCTCGGTTCGTTTACAGCCCTATTGGTAGAGAATCTCATTGGCATGGATGTCGTTGCCTCATGCCCAAATCTGATTGGTGATCACTTCACTCTTATTGAGGTAATCCCAAACTGTCAGTTAATTAAGCCTCTTTATTTCTCGTGATTCTGACAGGGTTTGTTTCAGGTTTTGCTATTGGAGAGTTCTGATTACTTGCCTATTACATATAACAAGCAAAGGTTGACCACTGAGGGACATTCCTGGATGACCGAGAATGATTGGATCTGGGTTTTTGGTTAGCTTTCTGATGACATGATTCACTGGCTTTGCCCCTGGTGGGCGATTACTCATGTTGCGGTCCTAATGCATGAGGATGGGATCCAACTGATGGGCTTATATCTTTCCACATTCTACTCGCCCAGCCGCATATGCAGGCACTGTGCAAGGCACCAGAGGATACCGCACAATATTTACTCCTCTAAGGTTTTATAGTTGCATCATTCTTGGTCGGATAGGCTACCAATCTTGTGGGTGCAGCCCACTCAGTTTGCTCTCCTTGATTATGGGGTGGCTGAGACTATAGAGACTGACAGATTCTACCACGAATGGCTTGGAGCGATTAAGTCATTGATAGATCCTAAGCGGTACTCTTGGGTGATACGTGAGTGGTCGAGGGAGGAAGACGGGCTGAGCCCTTATAGTCGTAGATAGAGCCAGCCTTATGACTTGTTGAGAATGATGCTTTTTTATTAAAAAAGAAAACTAATTGACCTTTGCTTGAAATATACCAATGTGGTATGATTCTATTAGATTTATTTGTCTTTTCTTTTCCTAAGTACAAATGTAGTAAAATGTTTGTTGTTTACTTGTGACGTTTTCACCATTAGCATTCATACATTTTGATAAACATACACATAAATATTTTCAATAAGAAATAATATCTTTGTTGATGAAATAAATTGAAGTACAAACATGTCGAATAATCTGACTCCTATCATTAACTAGCCCTCACGGGTTTTCTAGCTAATGAATTTATTTTTCACTCATTGTCCTAAGTTTTGCCTGAGTCAGCCTTTCGGGTACTCAACTCAGTGGACTATTTAATTTATTTTGCGAAAAAAGGCCCTAATTGTTACTCAACCAACCAAGTGTTAGTTGATGGGCTTATTTACATATATCTTTTTTGTTTTGTACTACTTTTCTGGATTTATTTCTTTTCCTAAATGTGGTAGCGCTTAAACTTGTCTTGATTGATCAGGTTGATAAATTCGTTGCCATCCATATCCTTGATCTTGACTGCTTCTTTGCTTAACACTTTCTTGACCATGAACGAATCTTCTAATTGGGCCTGAATTTCCCTCTAACATCCACATTTGAAGGCCTTAGCCGATTCAACTTGAAGTCTCTTACTTTTAGGGGTTGCCTCTGATGCTTAACTTTATTATTATATAAACTGGCCAATAGCTATTGGTACATCTATAGGTCATGCAAGGCTTTGAGACGATGCTCATCAATCATATTGAGCTATTTAAACCTAACTCTGGCCCATTCTGATTCTCCCAACTTAGCTTCCAAGGCTATTCTCAACGATCCCACTTCCGTTTCCACCGGAAGAACTGCCTCCATTTCGTATACCAACGAGAAAGGAGTCTGATTTGTTAGAGTCTGGTTTCTTGTTTTATAGCCCCACATTGCAAAGGGTAACTTGCCTTCCTAGTCTTAATGAGTAGTCACCATCTTACTCAGGATTTTCTTTATGGATTTGTTGGCCGCCTCTACTGCCCCATTAGCCTGTGGTCTATATAGTGAAGAGCAGTGATGCTCGATACCGTATTTCTCGATGAGCTTTGCCATTTCCCCTTGAAAATGAACTACGTTATATGAGACGATATGATGAGGAATCTCATAATGGGTGAAGATGTACTTCTCTATGAACTTGGCCATTTTCTTGGCGGTAATGTTAGATCAAGATTCGACTTCTACTCACTAGGAGAAGTAATCGACTACCACCATGATGAATCTATATCCATTACTGGAGGAAGGATGAATCTCTCCAATTATCTCTATCCCCCACACTAATGGCCAAGGAGTAGATGAGTTGTGGAGATCTGAGGGAGGCAGATGGCTAAGGTCTCCATAAATTTGACATTTGTGGTAATTCTTAACCTCCGAGACACAGTTTGTGACCATAGTGGTCCAATAATAACCTTGACATTGTATCTTTTTGGCTAGGGCTAAACCGTTCATGCGTGGTCTGCAATCACTAGCATGTATTTGTCTGATTACGAGCAGGGCTTCCTTCTCATTCAAACATCGGAGCAACAAACCCTTCGGAGTACACCGGAACATATCATTATCAAGGAGCAGAAACTAGATGGCCAAGTGACGGAGAGAAGTGCATTCAGAGTCGGTCGCCTCTTCAAGATAAACTCCATCCCTCAAGAATCGAACAATGTTTAAGTACCAATAATTGGAATTCGAAGCTTCATCAACTACCACTGCTCGGTAATAATAGGGCTCTTTGGTTGATTGAAGAACTAACAACTTAATGGGTTGGGTCTGGGGCCCTTCCCACATAGAGGCTAAAGTAGCTAAAGAATACGCCATTTGGTTATCTTCTCAAGGTACATGGGTGGAAGACGCATTCATCGAACTTAGAGGAGGCTACCCAGACCGCCTCCAGATAGGGGTGAAGTTATTCCTCCTTAACCTCCCAATCGCCAATCACTTACCAAATAACTAAAGCCAAATCCCCAATGACTGAGACCTCTTTAGCCTTGACCTTCCTCAGTGCTTCAAAATTGAATAAATAAGCTTCGTACTCTGCCCCATTATTTGTAACCGGGAACTCTAGACATTTGGACAATGGTATGACTTCATTCTGAGGTGTGATCTGTTCGCCACTTTTCTAATGATAAGTTTATTAACTTTTTCACAAAGAGTTTGGCTATGTATTAATGGTGCTAAAAACTTGTTCACGTAAAGTGTAGGTGTTGTCAGTATCTCTTATCAAATAGAAAAATGATGATAACTGCAAGTATACAATTGCGATGTAGTTTTAAAAGATATCAATCCCATAGGGAAGGATTAGCTCTAAAGATCAACAAGGAAGACAAAAGAAAGAAAATAAAATATATTGATATTTTGGATAGGAGGGTTAGAATGAAGAATGAGTTAATATAGATATGAAAGATTAGAGAATCTAAATATATAGATTTTCCCTACGAAATAAGGATAGCAGAGAAAATATGCAAGTTAAACAAAGATGTTACGATTCAGTAAACTAATCTAACAGACTCAGTTCAAAATACCAAGATATTCAATTACTCATTGCAGAGCAACACATGAAATAACTTTTCTAAGCGCAACAGAATTAAGACAATTATATAAACCTAGACAACATCAATACTATGCTTAGTACGGGTCGCTCTCACATAGCTACATTTAGCAAGTTACCATTCCAAAAATGTTGGCTCACTAAATAGTGTTGTATCATAGATCAAGTGATTATACAAGATATAGTTAACCCTGAAACTACTCTTAAAATTAACTCCAACGCATATAACTTGATTAATATAAAAGACTTAACAAGAAATATGCATTATGACACATAGACATATCATAAACTTCGAAATAGAGAGTATAAGTAGAAAGCAAAGCAAAGTTGTAAGGTATGCAAGTGAATGCTAAAGTTGATCAAACCGTATCCATTCTTTAATGGGAGTCGTCAATTCCTGCAATTCCTGCGTCTACTTTGAATTCGATCTTGGCGCGTACAGAACCTCCACTAAGATGCTATTCTTTGCGAATATCGAACAAACAAATATTGAAGAACGAAAACTTTTATTGATAAGTGATTTGCAAGTACACTTATACAACAATTGCTCGAGAATATAGAGAAATCTAATGATCAAAACAGGGATTCGAATCACTTAAACATTTTCTCACTAACACTTATGAACGTAGCAAATTCTCTATCTATACAGACACTATATCTCACTCATGCACTCTAATGCACCACTTGCTGCATGAAATTGTAAGGTTTGGAGCCCTATTTATAGAGTTCGAAGGGTTGTGTCTATCCATACGAAGAGTTATGTCCATTGGTGAATGATTGCATCACTTCAATGTGAGTGGTTGAGAAGCTTCAATCTAATCTACAATGGATAGGCACCTTTTCATGATTGGGTGGTTTCTGATAGGTGTCTATTCGTTGGTAGTTGATGGTGGTTGATCATTCTGATTTGGCGGTTGGTAGTTAAGAAGATTAAACCAGAAAACCATCCAAGTCATGACCGCGATATACAAGTCGCAACCGTGAATATTTGATTGGCAGACTTCTATTTTGAAGAAGAACAAGTCACGATTGTGAATGATTGTCATGACCGTGAATTGCATTTTTCTTAAAAATTCTCCTTTTAACTTCACCAATCTTTGACAGCTTCGATAGTAAGCCAAATCTTTAAGTTCCACACATCTTTTTGCACCTTTTTCACTCTTGTTTCATAGAATTCCACTTTAGATCATTTTAATCCCAAGATTTACCTAGTATCTGCATTTGCATAAAAAGCAACTACATACCATGTGAAATATTTTATATGAAGTATAAAAATTACTTAAACTATAGCGTTTAGTGTGTAAAATTAATATGATAATAAGTGTATCTATACACTTATCAACCCATTCTGGGGGAATACTACGATTGAGGGAAGGCTAACCCTGGTTGATCGAATATTTGAGAATTTCCTACTCCAACTAGCCGCCAGATGATGGGAATGTGTGAAGAGCAGAACTTGGTCTCCTAGTCATGGGACGGCTAGTGGCTGCGAGACCCTACATATTCCTAATGAGTTCTTGGTCAGATAATCTATTTGAAGTCCGATCCTCTTGCTATCGAGGATGGGTATGGAAATGCATTGCCTGAGCAAACAGATCATTACATAGAACTACGCTAAGAGCTTTAGCTATCTCTTGATTCAAGCCTAGATGTTGGGCCACAGGCTTATCACGCACTCCTTGAACATTTCCCCTTGAAACATTTTATTATTTTGCCATCTCAAAAATCTACCCTAAACCAAACACTGATCTCTAAGCTGAACCGAACCCTGAACCTAAATCCTCACTTGAATCCGTGTGTGGAAGACCCTTAATTAGTGATCCTTCTCGGTTAGCCACAATGGGAGAGATTTGGATGAGGCGATGAAGGGTCGATATTGAGTCCTTGATCGATACCTGTAGCAAAGTTAAAAAAAAGACAATGGATAATAAAATTTTTTCTTTTCTTCCAATTTACCAAGATCAAGAAATCAATTCATCTAAAACAACCCTCCTTTTTATAATTAGATGGGAATGAATGAACAAATACAAACTAGTCACATTTCGAATTTAGCTTCTTCCAAGTCTTAACTGAAGCAAGCATAACCAACCATTATTAGAAGTGAAATGCATGTTTGACCGACTTGGGACTAGTGCATGAAATTCTTATGAAAGGGCTGCAATACAAGGGTTAGTATGCCATCATGTTGAGTAAAATTATCACTGGCTTAGAGAGCTAGCTTAGACGGGTTTGCCAATCTTTTTGGAACAAACAAGTAGAGGTTGCCTATTTCTCTATGGCAATAGGCTATCTTAAAGCTTTTAGGTTAACGAAATCACACCATAGGGATGCGAAAGGGTATGTTTGTCAATCCATTTGAAACAAACTAACTAAGGTAGGGGTTTACCGTACTATCGATGTGGCAATAAGCATAATGTTTCCGCTTTGGCGAAAAGGTGATAAGTTAGCCAATCTTTTTGAAACAAACAAATAAAAAAATACAAGCGGTTCGTATTATCCAAGTAATAATACACTCTTGATCTTGGAAACTAATCACTGCGGATCCTTCTCATCGAATTCAAGTTCGGGTAAATAGTGTGTTGTACACTAAGGTTTATAAGTTCATGACTCCAAACGAGTAGAGGTTCGAGTGCCGAGTAAGCACTGCTATAACCATGGGTGATCCTCAACCTAGGTACGCTATCTCATCGCATCTTCTAAAACTAGGTTTGAGTTTGGGTAAAACAATATGTTATACCCTATGGTTTACAAGTTTATGACTCCGAATGGATAGAGGTTCGAGTGCTGAGCAGGCATGGCTATAACCATGGGTGATCCTAACCCTAAGTGACGATATCTTATCATATCTTCAAAATCTAGGTCTGTGATATTACTGTAATATTGGGGTAATGACACATGTGTGTATAATTTATGTCTGCATAGCAAATCATGGTTAGCATGATGCTTAACACGAAATAAACGTGATGATGAAAGTAATGAACATATAGTACATAGCATGTAATGTATCACTTCCAACCTTATATCTCCCACACGTAAGGGTTACACTTCTAAATCTAGGCTTGAATCATCTTAATACCGTGAAGTATTAAGGAGTGAACTTGCATTTAGAGATGCATTTGTTTTGGTAAACCTAGGGGAAGTATCTACGATTTACTTATATGAGTTCGATCATGGGATGTTGAATGTAGAAGGTTCTTGTTGCACTATGAAACACTCCAAGCCTCTCCCCCATTAGGTGTGAACGAGGGAGGTATAAGTAATATGGCAACAAGTGATCCACTCGCTAAGTATCTTTGGTCGCCATGGGTCGCAAATTATACTTTCACGAGCTTCACGGTAAATATGGCATACTAATCTTAAAGGCTAAGCATCTAATGCATATGATTTTGTTCGATCTATTGCAAATATGGATTAACTCATTTGATGAATTTTCAATACTCATCAATAATGTTTTAAATTTTTCTTAAAGTTTATAAAAAAAGATTTTCCCCAGCGAAGTCACCACTATGAGCGGACAATGTTCGACCCACGCGGTCACCGCAAGGCACCGGCCTCGTGAGATGGGGCGTGGGGTTTTCGTAAAAAGAATCATTGTATGTTATTTGAAAATGTATTTCAAGTTTAAAGAATCGAAACTTAAATCTCTAGCCTATGTTACAAAATTGCCACCCGGATCAGCTCTTCCAAGAAAATTTGGTACAGCTTAAATCCGTATGCCTAATCCATACAATAGTACAGAGATTCGGGTTTGAATGAGTTACTGACTTCGTCGTCATTTGAGTTAAATTGGATTCTGTTAGAAACCATGCTTA
The DNA here is from genome assembly GCA_949673415.1 of Euphorbia schlechtendalii. NCBI lineage: Eukaryota > Viridiplantae > Streptophyta > Magnoliopsida > Malpighiales > Euphorbiaceae > Euphorbia > Euphorbia schlechtendalii. Next base: position 7,422 of record CATIWQ010105493.1, read on the forward strand.
TAATATTCGAACTAAACTAGATGTTTTTGAGTTATGATTAGTTTATTGCACATGCGTAAAGTGTTAAATAATTAAATTGCGCAAAGTAAACACGTAGGAAAGTAAGTGTGCCTAATCTATGGGGGATTAATTACATTTTGGGATGAGGGGGATTACAAATCACCTTAATACATCGAAATCTAATTGATATAATTTCCTAGAATACACAGATAACTAATAAACATTATAATTGTTTTCAAAATTAAATGCGATACCCGAAGGAAATTAAATTCTAACATTCATCTAACCCTAATCTACATGCATTAATAAAGGTTAGCACAAATATCCCACATCACAAATAGTAGCAAATATGTTCGCTTTGATTTTTTGTGAGACCCAAGTGGTCTAATTTAAAACAATGAGAGATTTAAAATTCTTTCATATAAAAAGGTTCATTTTATACACATAATTTGTTTAAAATTTTTATTAGTGAAAATGCCTCATGTGAATATTTTGTCAGGTCAGTTATCTGGGAACTTGGGTTCCCTTCATCGGGGTTTCCCAACGCACTTCATAACTATATTAGAAAATATATTTCTAAGTCCAAATGAATAAATAAAAATGGTGTTATGTTTGCCACTTTTCTACTGATAAGTTTAATAACTTGTTCGCAAGATTTGGCTATATATTAATGGCGCCAAAAACTTGTTCACGTAAAGTATAGGTGTTGTCAGTACCTCTTATCAAATAGAAAAATGATGATAACTGTAATATATAGTTGCGATGTAATTTTAAAAGATATCGAACCCACAGGAAAGGAACCAAGTCTACAAGTCAATAAGGAAGATAGAATAAAGAAAATAAAATAGATTTGATATTTTGGACATGAGGGTTAGAATGAAGAATGAGTAAATATAGATATGAAAGATTAGAGAATCTAAATATATAGATTTTCCCTACGAAATAAGGATAGAAGCGAAAACATGTAAGTTCAACAAAGATGTTACGATTTACTAAATTAATCTAACAGACTAGGTTCAAAATATCCAGATGTTCAATTATACGCTACACAGCAACACATGATTTAACTTTTCTAAACCTAGCACAAACGAATTAAGACAATTATATAAACTTGGACAAAGTCAATACTATGCTTAGTACGGGTCGCTATCACATAGCCACATTTAGCAAGTTACCATTCCAAAAATGTTGCCTCACTAAATAGCGTTAAATCACAGATCCAGTGATTATACACGATATTGTTAAATGCGAAACTACTCTTAAAATTAACTCCAATGCATATAACTTGATTAATATGAAAGCCTTAACAAGAAATTCACATTATAACACATAGAAATATCATAAACTTCAAAATAGAAAGTATAAGTAGAAAGCAAAGCAAAGTTGTAAGGTATGCAAGTGAAAGCTAAAGTTGATCAAACCGTATCCACTCTTTAATGGGAGTTGTCAATTCCCTCATTTCCTGCATCTGCTTTGAATTCGGTCTCGGCCCGTATAGAACCTCTGCTAGGATACTATTCTTTGTGAATATCGAATAAATGAATATTGAAGAACGAAAACTTTTATTGATAAGTAATTTGTAAGTACACTTATACAACAATCGCTTGAGAATATAGAGAAATCTAGTGATTGAAACAAGGATTCGAATCACTTAAACATTTTCTTACTAACACTTATGAACGTAGCGAACTCTCTATCTATACACACACTATATCTCTCTCATGCACTCTAATGTTTTCCCTCTGCTTGAATTCCATGAAATTGTAAGGTTTGGAGCCCTATTTATAGAGTTTGAAGGGTTGTGTCTATCCATACAAAGAGTCGTGTCCATTGGTGAATGATTGCATCACTTATCGTGATTGGTTTAGAAGCTTCAATCTAATCTACAATGGATAGGCACCTTTTCATGATTGGTTAATTTCTGATAGGTGTCTATTCATTGTAGTTGATGGAGGTTGTTCATCCTTATCTAGCGATTGGTAATTAAGAAGATTAAACAAGAAAACCGTCAAAGTCGCGACCGCGAATCTTTGAATGGTAGATTTCTATTTTGAAGTAGAACAAGTCACGACCGCGAAAGATTGTTGTGACCGTGAATTGCATTTTTCTTCAGAATTCTCCTTGTAACCTCACCGATCTTTGACAGCTTCGATCCTAAGCTAAATCTTTAAGTTCCACGCACCTTTTTACACATTTTTCACTCTTTTTTCATAGAATTCCTCTTTAGATCATTTTACTCGCAAGATTTACCTAGTATCTGCATTTGCATAAAAAACAACTACATACCACGTGAAATCTTTTATGTGAAGTATAAAATTTACTTAAACTATAGTGTTTAGTGTATAAAATTAATATGAAAATAAGTGTAATTATACACTTATAATGTTATTGAACCATTTCCAAAGGGGAATCGTTAAAGTTAGTAAAATAGTATCCTGATGAAGGGGAACTAACTTTAACAATTCGAACACCTTTTGGACCGATTTTAAGTTCACAAAATCCTCAAGTATATGTTTTATGTTGCTAAAACTCTGATTTTAAGTCTGAATAGTCACCAGTAACCCTCTTGAACATAAAAGGATACTTAAGAACTTTTCGAACATTTTATCATGAATGTCGCTAAACGACATCTATGATATTTGTTAACGACATTGCAATGCTATTAATGGCATTACAGCGACAGATACAGAGACATTTCACATTTTACATATTATACAACCAACACATATAAACAAGTATAAACATGTGAAGCATGACTCTAGGAACTCAAAGGTTCACCCCGTAGCCGTGAAACCACTTCACTAGGTCCACGAAAAGCTTTGAAAAGACCTCTATGTTTCGTTAATTCAATTTGTGATTTTGTTGATGAAAACGGTTTAAATGAAGAGTAAGAGCTACTCTTTGAAATGAGTGAAAAATCTCAAAATATAAGTCTTGACAAGATGAAGAAAGGCAGTAGAAATCCTTCTTCTCTCAAGTTTAGACTTTGAAAAGACTTAAGACTAGACAACATTGGCAAAAAGGAAGGAAACAAGAAAATATTCCAAATGAGTGGCAATACTTACTAAGACCACTTATACCAAATTCTATTGAGTTAGAACTTAGTGAAAGTGGGCAAAGAAATGCTAAACCTTAAAACTAGCTTACTTTTCCTACATAACTCAAATTTGTTTAAGAAATGGACTAAACCTCAAACTTGCTTAAATGAACCCAAATGCCCCAAGTTCATGCCCTTTTCATGAACTTACACTCATTAACTCCAAATTACCAGCAACTATAAGCCCAAAAACCTTAACTTAGTTTCCAAAAGGCTTAACTCAAGAACACTTAAAACTCAAACTTAGCTTAGAACTCTCTTTCTTGCATTTCTTTTGCATGAAAATGAGCTCCCCTTTTCTAAAACATTCAACTCTTTTCTTAAAGAACTCTCTTCAATCTAAAGTTAACTTAGTATTAGTCTTAGGCCATGCTTTTGACTTTTACTTTTTCCACTTTAATCACTTGATCCCATGTGAAGGAGTGCGTGAGTGATCTTAGATATGGTGTCTGAGATTGTTTTACAGTCAAAATGTTTAAGCATGTGGAGAGGGTGTGGGCTTTTGGATTGAAATTTGCAGAAAGGGCAATTTGGGTTCTGGTGCAACTGCTATATTATTGACGACATTAGCCATGTTGTTAACGATATCCGCCATGTTATTAATGATATGGAACTTGACAATGCTCTTTTTTTTAGTTAAAATGACTTTTTAAGGAAGGGTAAGGCCCAACGAAACACAACAGATTTTCTCCAGATGATTTCTAGACCCAGCAAAATGTAGAAAGCTAACAAGGGAAAAAATTACTGCTTCATCATTGAACTCACGAGTGGGGAGTGAAATCCCGTGCTCACACTTAGATCTCTTCTAGTTAATTAAGATAGTAATTGAAAATTCAATCTTGCAAGGTGGAATTTCAAAACTTAAAATTAACACTAAATGATCTCCTAAGCATGCCATGATTGATATAATCTAAGTTGAAACATTCCATAGATGCATATAGGTTTATAAAACTTATTAAAAGAACCCTAGCATCTAAGTGAAGAGCCTTACCTGTTGATGCGTGCCTTCCTTTGGTGCGGTGTTCCCTTAGAGTAATTCAGCAAAACTCCATGAGCACTAGCTTCCAATCTAAGATAGCTTCTACGATTGATTCACATAAATCTTCACTGACCAAAACCACCCATTGAAGAAGAACCTATTGGTAGATAACATCTGCTAGACCACTCGAAGACCAACCTGAAAATATTACTAAGAAGGCTCTCTTCAAAATTGAATAAGTCTTCAAAAGAATGGGGATCTCCCAAAAATCTCGTGAAGAAAATATGTCGAACTCTTTTCTCCAACTCCACCCTCGAGTAGCGACGCGGAGCTCCAGCTCTGCGTGGGTCAACTAGCATTCAAAGCCCACATATACGGGCTATGCGATTGCTGCAAGGGAAGCCCTAAGGAGCTTATCTTCCCTCGTAAGCTGGCTTGAGAGCCACTAACGATCCTACATAGCAGGCTCGCGCAAGCACATCCAATCCAGCACTTGTAGTCCTGCTGCTTGCTAGCGTGCAATGGCCCAGTTCCAATGCACACTAGTGGCCAGCGAGCAAATTTTGCTCACAGGGCAGCTATGCAGGCCCCACCCGGGAACAACCCATGTTCGCGTGGCCCACTCACAATGATAAAAATCTCTTGCTACTCTCTGTGCATTTTTTTACAAAATTCTCCTTTAATCTTTTTAATTATAATTTGGTCCAACCAATTAATAATTTATCAGATGATTTTAACATCCTTAATATTCTCGGTATAGACCTAGTCTATAAGTTCTTTACTTAGTCTGGTAAAGACCCAAAGTGTGTGACCTCATAGGATCATGAAGTATAGAGCTGTTAGATGTTAACCTAAACTTGGCTTCCCATCCGGGAACCTTCAACTCAATGTTCCAGATCGATATGGAACCCGATAACTCTAAACGATCAATTGGCTTTCTAGAAAAGGCATTTGATCCCCCAATACTTGGAACATCACGTGTTAATGGCTTGATCCAGTTTTGTAATAGTAACCATTACAATGAACTCCTTCCATCAGGTTAAGTACCATCCAGATTATTGAGTTTGGATTAAGTGTCAGCTCATGTAATAACCATAGCTATCTTGAATTAGACTTTTCACGAAAAACACCACTCGCCATAATGTATCAAGATTGACTAGAAACCTATTTTATCAATCTTATACTTTAATTAGAGGTTTATGAGTGAGTCTCTTCAACAAGAGGCCTTAAGGTACATCTCCCATTTTATCACTATATCAGGAGCGATGGATCCCATGTTGACTACTCGGCGTACCAATGAGTGATCATCACTATACTCGTAATCATCCTGATCTCTAGGGTATGAATTAGTATGACCCAAAGTATAGCAACTCCTACAGAAGGTAACTAGTATCTCAAGTCTGAGGATGCTCGTATTGCTATTGTAATAAGACATGACACCACACATGGATATAGTTATTTTCGAGTGTCTGTCTTATAGCGGTCTCTAATGTATTACCTGAATAAATTCATGTGTTAACTCAAGGTACCACCTTCAGCTTGTGAGATCGGCTGCTTGGATCTAATCCAAGGAGTAAGCCTACACATGCTAGTTTATCCGCTTCATTGATGTCCAATCTCAATTGAACTATGACTAGGAATATTTAAACAGTTCATAATAACACGTGTGCATTTCTCACACCACACATCTCCCACTATATCCTTGCACTTTCACATTATGAAGTAGTCACAAACTTTGTCTTATCAATGCGCATATATGCAATAAAACACACACACACACACACACACACACACACACACACACACACACACACACACAC
>CATIWQ010105512.1:0-21787 GCA_949673415.1 Euphorbia schlechtendalii
CGAAAAGGAAGATTTTATAATAGATAATGTAGATGATGAAACTTCTGAATCAAATTCAGAAAATTCTGATTATGATGGTCATTGCGATTATTACAAGTCTCTTTATTCATTAAATAGACTCATGGTTCTTACTAAAAGTGAGGACTCTCTATTAACTTTAATTGAACAAACCAAAGACCCTTCTGAAAGAAGATTACATTTAGAAAGTTACTTAGAATTGATTGAAAATCAACAATCCAATCAAGCTAGTACTTCTAGACCTACTAAAGTAGAAAAGAAACTAGAAGAAAAGACTGTAGCCTATGACTTAAAAGAAATCCTTAGTAGGTTTAAAACCTCTAAAAGGGAAGAACCTACTATTAATGATTTAAAATCTGAGATTAATAATCTCAAACAAGAATTAAAAGATCTTAAAGATCGTGTTCTTATTTTAGAATCTACTAAAAATGATAGTGATTCTGAAGAAGAAGAAACTTCTGAAGAATTACTACAACAATTAGAAAATTCTATAAATACAAATGAAGTAAAACTTCCTTCTGATACTAAAAGTCTCAAATATATCGAATTAATTAATAAGGTTGTCACTTATAAGTGGCACACAAAGATTACTCTAGTTGTGAACAAAGAATTTGTTGTCTCGACCATTGCTCTAATAGACTCTGGTGCTGATTTAAACTGTATCAATGAAGTACTTATTCCTTCAAAATATTTTACAAAAACTCTTGAAGAGTTGCACACTGCTAATGGTGAAAAATTAGCAGTAAATTACAAGTTAAATAATGCAACTATCTGTAACAAAGGTCTTTGTTTAGAAATACAATTTATAATGGTTAAAAATTTGAATCAAATTGTTATTTTGGGAAACCCCTTCCTTCACAACCTTCTTCCCATAAAAGAAATTTCTGAAAAAGGAATAAGTACTGAAATTGCAGGAAAAGAGATAATCTTTAAATTTTTATCTCGACCTAAAGCTAAAAGCTTAAATATTCTTAAAAAGAATATTTCTGATAAATAAAAATTTGTCAACTCTTTAAAAGATGAAGTCAGCTTCAAAATTTTAAAAACTAAGTTAGAAAATCCTGTTTTACAAAAACAGATTACTAAATTATAGCAATTATTGGAAAAGGAAATATGTTCTGATGTGCCAACTGCATTTTGGGACAGAAAGAAACATATTATCTCTTTACCATACGAACCAGATTTTAATGAACGGTTTATTCCAACCAAAGCTAGGCCTATTGCTAAATCTCCCAGACATCTTGATATCTGTAAAACAGAAATCGAAGATCTTTTGAAAAAGGGTCTTATCAGGAAAAGCTCTAGCCCTTGGAGTTGTCTTGCTTTCTATGTTGAAAACGTAGCGGAGCTCAAAAGAGGAGTTCCTAGGTTAGTCATTAATTACAAGCCTCTTAATAAGGTGCTTAGGTGGATTAGATATCCCCTTCCTAACAAAAATGATCTATTAAACAGACTTTTTGAAGCTAAAATCTTTTCAAAATTTGATATGAAATCCGATTTTTGGCAAATTCAGATTGATGAAAAGGATAAGTATAAAATCACTTTTACTGTTCCTTTTGGTCACTATGAATAGAATGTCATGCCTTTTGGGCTTAAAAATGCCCCTTCTGAATATCAAAAAATCATGAATGAAATTTTTAATGCTTATTCATCTTTTTCTATTGTCTATATTGATGATGTGCTCATATTCTCAAAGAATATTGAACAACATTTTAAACATTTAAATATCTTTTTAAACATTGCTAAATGAAATGGTCTTGTGGTTTCTTCCAGAAAGATAAAAGTCTTTCAAACTAATATTAGATTCGTAGGACATACCATTGAAAATGGTACTTGTATCCCTATTAGTAGAGCTATTGAATTTGCAGATAAATTCCCTGATGAAATCAAAGATAAAAAACAACTGCAAAGATTTTTAGGTAGTCTTAATTATGTTGCAGATTTTTATAAATATTTAGCTTTAGATGCTAAACCGTTATTTGAAAGAATAAGGAAAAATATTCTTGAATGGACTGAAAGTCATACTTTAGCGGTTAAGCGAATAAAATCTTGCGTAAAGGTAATACCTTGTTTAGCTATTCCCCATCTTGAAGCTTTCAAAATTGTTGAAACAGATGCTTCAGATTTAGGTTATGGTGGAATCCTTAAGCAAAGGATCAATGAAATTGAGTCCTTAGTCAGATTCACTAGTGGGGTATGGGTAAGAGCTCGTAAAAACTACTCCACAATTAAGAAAGAAATTCTTTCTATTGTTCTTTGTATTCAAAAGTTTGAATCTGATTTAATAAATCAAAAATTTTTATTAAGAATAGATTACAAAAGTGCAAAAGAGATTTTAATTAAAGATGTTAAAAACATAGTCTTAAAACAAATATTTGCTAGATATATTGTCTGTATTTGATATTGATATAGAATTTATTAATGGAGATAAAAACTCCCTTCCAGATTTTCTAACTCGTGAATTTATTGCAGGCAATGAATTCAAAGGCTAATAAGCTCAACCTAAAAAGGTTCGAAGGCCAAAGCAGCCATTCTGAAAGATCAGTTTCTCAAAGACCTTAAAGGTCTTCTGCTAAACCTACCAAAAAAAAGCTTTGGATAACCTTTCTGCTGAAAGCAAGAAGGACTCTTACGATCAAGACGCCTATCAATTAGCTCTAGAACCTGAATCTCAAAAGGAAGAAATCTTTCCTTTTGTTTCATTTATTACTCAAAGAGTTTACCCTGTTGAAAACAGGCATTCTAATTTAGAAATTACTGATTTAGCCATGTTCTACACCAGGAACCACACTACAGTTCCTTACCTTCCAAGAGATTTTGGTTTCTATCTCAATCTCTTAGAAGAAACGGGTTCAATAAAATTTGAACCTATGTCTAGAGAAAATAATGAATGCGCTTTTGCCAAATTCACAATACTAAAAGTGTTAACCCCAGAAGATTGGGACAGAGATTTGTTTATCCTTAAAAGGTTAAAGATACAGTTTATAGCTATTTCGATTACATAGATGCCTGGCAACAGGCTCTCCTTTATAATAATATCCTTCGCAGGTTTAGTTGGTTCCTGTAATTCCAATTGGTTAAACCAATGAATACCTTTCCTAACTGGTTCCATAACTGGTTCTAGACTTGGGGACTTTTCCCCATCATTCTCCCTAAAAGGGTTAGGGAAATATTTAATCAATTTTGTGAAGTGAATAGTAGTTGTAATACAACTAGATTGCTTTTCACTATCCTTTATAGAGTCCCTTGGATATTAAAATGAGACTATATCATCTCTTATAGAGATGAACGTGAATATTTCAAAGCCCCTCATAACGAGATTGCTGTCCCTTGGCTTACCAGACATATATCCATGAAATGGTGGGACAAGTTTGAATTCTTTGAAAAACCTTCAGTCTTCTCTTTTGAGGGATTGATTTCTTTCGAAAAACCTGTTGATCCCAAAAAGGTTTTTCCCTCTGCTCCTCTGCTTGACTTTTTTGAAACTCTCCTTTCTCAGACTCAAATGTCTGAAGATGAACTGAAAGCTCAAATGCTAGAATTCTTGAAACTAAAGGCTACAAACTCTCTCCAACAATCCAAAGGTATTGTTAATTCTGAAGGTCCTAAAAGGAAATGTGAAGATCCTATTCCAATGGACTCTTCCCCTAGCAAGAAAGACAAACCTACAGCTCCTTCAAAAGACAAGGCTGTCGCTAAAAGCATAGAAAAGTTTGAAGTTGATAATCCTTTCAACTGGCTCTATCAAGATGCTCAAAGCCCTCCTAATGGAATACTTGATTTGGACGACATTCCAATTGAGGAGTTCAATATCGCATTGGCCACTCCCCACAACCAGTCAAAATCGGGACAACCATCTGGTTCAACCCGGCTCAATCGGCTCAACCAGCTTAACCGGCCCAACCTTCTGAGTCAACCGGTTAAACCGGTCCATCCTCCTATAAAAGGAAGCATGCTGCTCAAAGCTCAGCATTTGATTTTCAAATTTCAAAAAACTAGAGAGAGAAAGAAGAGAGAGAAGATCTCGAATTCCGACCTCCATCTCCGGCTCTGACCTCCAGTTCCGACCACCGTCTCTGATCACCCTCCGACCACCGTCACCGGTCTCCGACCACCATCTCCGGCCACCCTCCGACCCATCTCCAGCCATTTTTTCTGATCATTTTCCAGCCACTCTTCCAGCCTACTGTACACGTCTGAAAGATGTAAATTTTAATTTTTGTTTAAATCTGTATAATTTGTAATATGTTTATATGATAATAAATATTATAACTTGTTCAAATTTTATATATATATGCATTTGTTTTAGATCTGTTAAATTCTATATCTACTTCAGATCTGTTAGACTATTTAAAATCTGCTTAATATTGTTTATCAGTTTTTATATATTGTTGTTTATAGTGTTTAGGCTGTTTTTAATATCGATCCGCCATATATAGGTATATACATATAGGTATATATAGGTATATATATACATATAGGTATATATAGGTATATATATACATATAGGTGTGTGTGTGTGTGTGTGTGTGTGTGTGTGTGTGTGTGTGTGTGTGTGTGTATAAAGAGATAACTTTCGAGAAGAATTTTATGAGAAATTTACTCATAAAAATGTCAAAGTATCTTTTGTACATTGGTTTATAGCTAATCATGTTGAAAAATTTATTTCTGTTGTTGAAAGAGATTTCAAAAATCCTACAGGAGAAACTATTAGACAAGTTTTTCCACCAGTTTATCCTTTTACAATTGAAAGGGATAATGAAATAAGGCATTATAATGCTTTTCAAAGAATTTTTGAAAATGAAATTTTGCATTCAATCACAAGTCATATTAATGCTTTAATAAAGCAAAAGAATTTTACAAATATTTACCTAATTATATTAGGAGAAAAACTAGTTGATATTCATAACAGAGTGGGAAGAATAGTTTCCCAAATTAATGAATTAAAGAGTATTGTTCATAACAATACTATTAAATCTACTGGAGAAGAAGCTAGTAGTAGTGCTACTCCTAGCATTCAACCTCATCCAGAAATCAAAGATTTTAAATTAAAATGTATATCTGATTTAGAAAAAATTTTAAATGAAAAGTTTGAAATTTTAAGAATAAGTACTCTTGAAGAAGAATTTAGTGATACAATAAGTAACACTAAAAATTATAAAAATGTTATAATTGATGAAGTAAATAAACTTCATAAATATGCGGATAAGCCTAAATAGAATTTATTTTATTATCCTAGGCCTACTCCACAAGATGTTCTTTTTGAAGAACAAGATTTAATAATTAATAATTCATACAGTGGAAAACAAATCTATAGGTATATATATATACCTATACACACACACACACACACACACATATGTATGTATGTATGTATGTATGTATGTATGTATGTATTTATGTATGTATGTATGTATGTATGTATACACACACGTATATATATGTATATATGTATGTATGTATGTATGTATGTATGTATGTATGTATGTATGTATGTATGTATCTATGTGTGTGTGTGTGTATGTTGTGTGTATGTGTGTGTATATATATATACAAATATACATATATATATATAGAGAGAGAGAGAGATTAGGTGCTGAGCTAATTCTATTTTACTATAGCATCCTATGTTAGTAATTTTAACTAAGTCTTTAAGTTAGCATGAAGAGGTAAACTAATCCTAATTAACTTTAGTTAAATACTAACTACAGTATTGATTTATAGATTGTTATCCTACATGTTTTACATAGTCAAAAGATTCAACTCAAGATTACTGCTATACTTCAATAAATAAAAATAGAATTGAGTTACATGGTTCGATACAAGACTCCCCCATATTGAAAAACACTATGTTGAAATTAAGCGAACTTCCCCTTACTAAGTGAATTCTTCATAAGTTAGCAATGTCTAACAGTCAGCAATCTTGTTTTTCTTCTATCTTATTTTTGGAAAAAGGTCAGCACATGTATATTGCAGCTAATATCAAGTTAAGGAGATTTTAACTTGATGAATAATTAAGTGATCTTTTTTTCATTTATAAATAGTTTATACAATATTACAATAAGAACCTATACTGAGTTATTCCAATAAGTAAAAAAATTACAAGTATGGAAGATTCTTATCTATTTTGATGGTTGTGAAGCTTGATGTCTCCTTGAGGCGCTCCTCTTCTAGCAAGCTCAAGTAGATCAATTTCTTTTGATGGAGGATCTATAGGTTACTTTCCTTGGGCTTTCAATTGATGAGGAGGAGAAGGTTGTGGCTATAGAATCTTCTGTACCTCAGCCAGCTCTTGCTTCTATTTCTCCCCCTTTACCATTGTGTCCATCGAAATCATTATTGACGAAGGTAAGTTGGAAAGATTCAAAAGTACCGAAGATAGCTTGTGCAATCTTGATTCTAGGCTATAATCTTCCCGGTAAAGAAAGATATCCTTGAGCATCAAACTCCTGAAGGAATAACAAAACAACCCTAATTCTTATTCTTTTCAGATTTTAAATTTAATCCAAATTGTTTTTAATGAATGTGCTGAGTGATTTATGCTGAGTGCACTTTTTAGACTAAAAATTGTAAACTACTCACCGTTGCTAACTTAGTTACCTTCAAGCTATGTTGAGTAATCTTACTCAATTCAGATTGGATTTCAAGCAAATATAATAAGGCGAGAGATGATGTATGAGCGTAAACACTTATAAAGGTAATAAAAGATATAAAGGAGAGTGTGCACCTAAGATTTTATCTTACTTCAGCCCCGAGCCTACCTCTAATCCCCCTATTCCTTTCCGACCTTTAATCTACTAGTGATTTCTTTCCTTTAATAAGTAGAGAAGCTTTTACAATGGGTAAACACTTATAAAAAGTACCCTCCTTTCTAGCTACCTCTCAATACTCAGTTTAGTTACCCTTCATAAACTAACTCACATAAATTTTAGATATAAAGTTAAGAATTGAGTATTTCAACTTACAAAAATCATTAAATCCTTTACAATGTAGTAGTTTAGCTAAGCTTCTAAGCATATCTTGTTTCTCTCTAACAAACAGATTGAAAACTGAGCTGTTTGCTTTTGTTTACTTGAATTGGAATTTTTGAATGCTGGGATTAATTTGATAAAGATTCAGCTCTTTTGAAATTCGAGGTTATTCACCAAGTTTGGACGTCTGATCTAATCTCTATTTATAGTTGTAGAAGCTGGAAATAGCCATTGCAAATTTCTCGTCTTGACTTGTTCTTCAAGATCTCTTCTCTTCACAGCTTTCAAATCTGTCCATTTGAAATAGAATTCAAGAAGTTTGGAGATAACAATTTTGAATGTTTAGGTACGAGATTAAATCGTTTTATTCGTCAAAAACTCATTTCTTCAAGCAAATCCATTTAAGAGAGGAACGCGTGAGATGAAACATGGAATCTTGTGGTAGGTTATTCTGCTGACGTTGCAAAGTTGCGCGGAGACACTAAAAAATGGCGCATGTCAAAAGATACCTTTTTGGACTTGGATGCTAGTGAGGTATCTCCAACATTCCATACCTTTTGGTTGTGAGGACCACATGAATATCCACTTTTATTTTAGTACTTTTTACTTGAAATAAATTAAAGGAAATATTGTATCTTCATAAAAATGGTTAAAATCATAAGTGTCATAATATTCTAAGTGTCTCAAATATACTTAGTTTTTCACTAAGTGAAAGGTACTCAGCTCATGCTAAGTTATGTTGCATTAACTATAAAGTACTTACCCACTCAGCTTTTCCTTCTCTAAGCTATAATTTAATTAGGATTCAGTAAAGCTGAGTTGTTTTCCTCAAAACATACTCAAGTAAAACTTGCCTAATTAAGATTTTACTTAGTACCAAATTAATTTCACTATCCTAATCAATTTGTTATTTCCAAAACTTTAAGTATTGTGAAGTACTATTAACTTGGGTTCAACAATCTCCCCCATTTTGAAACAGATAACAAACTAGGTAGTAGAAGAAATTAATTAATTAATAGTTTATGGATATAGGAATACCTGATAAGTGATGTAATACTCCCTCATGGTGAGTGAACTCCCTAGTCAGCATAGACTCCCCCATGCTTAGTGGATATCCTTCAGTCAACATCAGCTCCCCCATACTTAGAGAACTTCTCTTTTTCTTGGGACTTTGTCTTACTCAGCTTCTCCTTTCAAGTTGGTCTAGGTTAATTCCTGAAATAACATGATATGCAAGAATAACACAAATATAGCACTAAGTCAAGAAGTTCTTAACTTGGATAGAAGCTTGTAATTTTCATTGATTAAACATAGTTAGTACACAAATAGTGTCCTATACTAAGGTTTTACATTAAGCCCTATTACAAGAAATTTCTATTCTAGAGACTTTCTACGCAGCTTGGGATATCGCCCTTTGAGATCTGGTTAAGAAGGTGAGCATCTGCCTCTTGGTGAATTCCTTGGATGTTGTTGCTCCAATGGACATTGTGGTCTAGGTTAGATATTTGATTTTTAATGCTGAGCAGGTTTGCAAGCATCTTCAGCTACTTTCTCCCCCTTTGTTATTTGCTCCATCATAATTTGATTGAGATAGGTATTAAAGGAGTCAATTGCAGTTTGAAAAATCCTCCTACTTCCTCGTGATAGTTGGTGATATTTCATTCTCAAGCTTCTCCTTTCCTCATACTAAGAGAACCTCTTACTCATTTAGCTCTTGTAGCTGTAAATGATTACACCTTGTGAAATGAGAAATCTGATCGAATCCTTGGCAAGAAAATTGTTGAACACACTGAAGAAGACCTTTGAAATCAACTACAGATAATGCGATCTTCAACTTAGCCTCCATCTCAACAATCCTTGGGCACATTAGATATACAATTCTTGTTGTGTAATCTATGTCATTCGCATCATGCTCTCCGATCTCCACCAAACGCTGAACTTTTGCTTGTAGCTCATTGATTCTATCTACTAGGATGCTAAGCTTCTTGTGCACAATGAGGCCATTACTTGAGTTGACTAACTCAGTTAGCTTTGGAAAGAGTTTACCCATGGCATTAATCAGAGCTTTCTGAGAGTTCATCATAATGTCTTTAGTATTTATCTTTTTTAGAGCGCAAGCTAAGTCCAATTTATCACTCAACACATCCATGTTGAGAACTGGTACATCCACCATTTTGGCAATAACATCCACCTTCTTTACAATGTTATCCACCTTTTTATCATAGCGATCATAAGCTTTGACATATTCTCCATCATGTTGCACATACTGTGAGATAAGTCCTTATTGATGTCTAGTTGCTTGGACAAATTTACTAAGCTGTTTGTCCGTGTTTGTATTTATTTTGGCTTGCTCCTCGCCAAACTTATAGAACTGCGTAGTTTGTGTTGCCAAAGTGGCATTGAGACTACTTAATTATTCTGAAGTAATGTTAATGTTATTCTTCACTTTACCTGCCACTGCATATGCAATGACATTTGAAGTTGGAATAGATGATATAGTTACATTGAGCTGAGCTGTAAATCCATCAGCCTTGTCAAGATTAACACCATCTTATCCACAAGGCTCTTTGCGCTCTTTGATGGGTGTCGAAACCACAAAAAATAATACATGAATAGAAAAACAACTTATAATAAGTAATAAACAGGGGTTGATCCTTAGGGATGATATTAACTATGTAATTCTAAAAGAGAATTACTAAAGTGATCTGATTGGTTTCTTTGGGAATCGCCGCATAAAACTATTGTAAAGAGACTGACTTAACCAATTGGGAAAAACCATGTATCATAATTATCACTAAATAAGGAATAAACTGCACCGGGACTTAGACTTTGTTATATTAGTGTGAGCACAGGATTTTATACCATCTCGCGTGTTCGATGATGATGGCTTTTCAGGATTTTATCCTTGAATCATACAAGTTTCGACTATCCAAATGATCTTCAAATGGGAGCTCTCCTCATAAAAAAACAATATTTTGGACCCCAAATATATATTTAGGATCGTAAAAAATATTTAAAAGCTTTAAAGTGAAAATTTAAAGGCTTCAAATATTTTTAAGGACCTAAATAAATATTTAAGGCTTCAAATATATGTATAAAATATAAAAAAGGAAAAAAAATATAATAGAGGGGAGGAGCCTAGCAAGATCGAGCCCAATCGGGTGGCTCGCCCGCAAGCTAGGCTTGCCAGACTTCTGGCGAGCCCAGGCTGGGCTCGCTAGCATTTACATTTCCCCCTTTTATAGGGGGAATTTTTCAAAATTCTCCTTGTAAATAGAGAGAATTTTTCAAAATTCCCCCTATAAATAGAGAGAAACTTTTAGCAAATTGGGACAAAAAAAATTTTAACAAAAAAATTCTTTTCTTGATGAAACGAGGGAATATTTTTACTAAAAAATTTTATTTTCTTGAGGAAATAATTCCAACTTTTTGACAATAATTTTTATGTTTCTTTCAAAAATTCTTCAATTATTTTTGGGTCCAAAACAAGTTTGGGTTCTAAATTTTATTATTTTCAAATCAATTTTCTTTCATCTTTTTCTCAAAAATCCTCAGATATTCTCGAACCTAAAACAAATTTAAAGTCTGAGTCTGATTATTTTTAGGATAAAAATAACACACATTTCACACTAATTAAATCAAAACAAACGAGGAACGCTCCTGGAGATCAAGAGGATTCGTCGAATTAGATTTGCGCCAAAAGGGTAAGCCTCTGAGAACCTAGAGCTAATGTTTCCTGTGTTTTATATTTTCTTTTCTTCTCAATTTTGACCTAGGATTTAATAATTATTTTATTATATTATTTATCTATTTATCCCTTTTATTTAATTATTTATTTAATTGTGGAAATTCTCAAATGCACATGTTAGAATACTCCCACGAAGGGAATTAAAATTATTCCTGGACAACAGATCTCACCTTTTTCCATGCGATCATTTTCACTAATTAAAAATGAGCAACATATTTGTAAATAAAATGAATCGTTTTTCTCCTAAAACAAGAATTTCAATCTTCAATATTTTAATTAGGTCACACAAGCCTCATCAAATTCAAATCGAACATACATGTAAATATTCATGTTGTGTCATACCCTATGTTAACCTTTGTGGATGCAGGTAGATTAGGTTAGATGTATGCTTTATTTTCCTTCGGGTATTGCAAATATTTTTAAGGAAATTTAATAAATTAGGCGGGCGGTTGCATCCCCCGAGGTTTTGTAATTTGTAATCTTTATTTTTCTGCATTTACTTACTACTCTATGTATGGATTTACTACTTTCTGCATGAGCGTAAAATCATATATTACAAACTCAAAAATGACATAAGTTCGAATATGCACAATTAAGAAATACAGTTTTATGTAGATGTAATTTAATGTGATCCAACAAGAAGTAAGCAACTTATCCTGAAACCCAAATCTCTATGTCTTAGTGGGTCGTCCCCTGGATGTTAAGCCTCACATGACTGTAATTCCTGGAAGAACTAATCCAGGTGATGACTCTACACTACGAGATGGCGGATTCGGGTTTTAATGATCTAAATCATTTTTGCTTTCTCTTTTAATCCTTTCGGGCCCCTGGCCCAATATTTTATTTTCATAAAAACACCCCGATAGACCGCGCTCTGGCCCATCACTTCCGTGTCATCCACTCACAGTGGCGACTCTGTTGGGAATATTTCTTAAACTTTTTTTAAAAGGTTTTAGATCTTGGATAAGTGCCTAAAATTGTTGATCACATTATTCCGTATTTTCTTAATTATGACATATTCATAGTATCGCATTACAATAGAGGGGATTAGCCCATAAGTCTAAGGTACCCTATTACCATGAAGCTTACTCTTGTACTCATCTGCCTCCTTGAGAAAAGATAGTACTTGAGCGAGTGGAGCACTTGTTGCCACATCGCATGTATCTCCCTCGTTACAACCCATTTGGGGAGAGGCTTGGAGTATATTTTAATGCAACACGAACCTTTTACATCAACAACCCAAAAGCAAACCTCATGTAAATAAGCCGTAGGCATTTTCCCTAGGGTGTTACCTGTGAGCACGAGATTTTTTACTAGCTCGTGCGTTCGATTATGATGGTTTTTCACGATTTTTATCTTTGAATCACACAATTTTCGACAGTCCGATGATCTTCAAATAGGAGCTCTTCTAAAAAATAATGTTTTGGACCCTAAATAAATATTTAGGACCATAAAAAAATATTTAAAACCCTCAAAGTGAAAATTTAAAGGTTTAAAGTATTTTTAAGGACTTAATAAATATTTAAGGGTCCAGAATAATTTAATTTAATTATTTGAAAGAAAATTTATGTATATATCTTAAGAAAATACATGTACATAAATTTATTTATAAATATATAAATGCATATATTTATTTAAATGTATATATATAAAAATATAAAATAAAACAAACAAAAAATAAATATATTATAAAGGGGCGTAAAAAGTCCATTCCAAATGGACCTTTTGGGAGGAGCCCAACAAGGCTGGGCTCGCCAGCTTTTCCCTTTATAGGGGAATTCTTTTTGAATTCCCCCTACAAATGGAGGGGTCTTTTTCAATTTTAGGGATCGGAAAATTTAAACAAAAAAATTTTCTCTTCTTGACGAAACATCAGAAAAATTTACAAAAAAAAAATATTTTCTTTTTCTCTAGAAAAGACGGAGGAATTTTTACTAAAAAAATATTTTTTTCTGACAAATGATTCTTACTTTTTCTATCTTTCTTTTATACATTTTTTTATTATATTCGGATCCAAAACACGTTTGGGTTTCGAATTTTATTATTTTTCAAATCAATTTTCTTTCATGTTTTTTCTAAATATCCGGATTTAATTGAAAAGATTGCAAATTAAATTCAACTTATAGAAACGTTGAATCCTTACAATGTTAAATCTAAGGGATTTTCTCTCTATTACAAACAAATTTGGAATTAGTGTTTGCTGATTGCTTGAGTTTGGAATTTCTTGAAGCTGGGAGTAATTTCGCAGAGTTTCAACTCTAAAAGAAATTTGAGGTGATTCACCAAGTTTAAACATCTTCTTTGGTCTTCTATCTATAGTTGAAGCTTTGAAGTAGCTGTTGCAAACTTTTCGAGTTCGCTGATCTTCAATTTCTCTTCTCTTCATATCTTTCGAATCTTCCCATGGGAGATAGATTCTAGGACGTTTAGAGATAAGAATTTGAACGTTGAGGTGCGATAAAATTCCATTGACAAAATCTCATTTTGTCTTCAAGCAATTCAGTTGAGAGAGGCGCGCGATATTGCAATGTGGAATCTTCAGATTGAATGAATTGCTGACGTTGGTAGAGGCGCGTAGAGACACTGGAAAATGGCCTATGTTGGATGATTCCTTTTGGTCTTCAACTTTAGTGAGGGAATCTCGACATTCCATATTAACATCTTTTGTCTTGTGAGGACCACTGGAAATCTTCCTTAATTTCAATGCAATTATCCCTGAAAAATATCTAAGGAATATTTCGTTTCTCACAGAATACGTCAGTAGCTCGTGTGTCATTCAGTGTCATAGAAAATAGCTTTTAATAGAAAGCTAACTCAGCACAGCTGAGTTGATATGCGTCTAAACTACGTAGTACTCAGCACTCAACTTTTCCTACTTTAAGCCGTAACTTAATTAATTATCAAGCAAAACTAAGTTGGTTTCCCTTAAATAAACTCTAGTCAGCTTCATTAATTAAGAGTATACTTAGTACTCAATTAATTTCACTAACCTAGACAGTTTGCTATTTCCAAAACATTATAGAACTGTGAGGTACTATTAACTTGGGTTCTACAATCTTCCCCATTTTGGACAGATAACAAACCAGGTAGAATAAGAAGTTAATTGAATAAGTAGTTTAGAGATATCACAAATACCTGAAAGTGATGTAAGACTCCCTTGTGCTGAGTGACTTCCCTTAGTCAACTTGAACTCCCCCATACTGAGTGAGTTTTCTTCAAGTAGCTCAGCTCCCCCATACTTAGAGGTTTTCTCTTCATTTTGGGACTTTGTCTTACTTCAGCTTTGCTTGAAGGTTGGTCTCTTGTATGAGTTCCTGCATGATTCAGTACACAGCAGAAACATACATACAACATATATATAAAGTTAAGAAGATCTTAACTTGAGGAGGAAACTTGTAATTTTTATTAATATCAAAATTGACTTATTTAGTACATTATTATGTCCTGAACTAAGATTACAAACTAAAGTCCTATTAAAAGTTTTTGAAAACAAACTACAAGGAATATTGCCTATACTACTTTTTGTGAACAGAAGAAGAAGAGCCAGCAGTCTTGTCTTGATGCTTTGGATGTTGCTGCTAAGGAGGCTTATGATGGAACGGTTGCCTTGGTAGAGATCCCTTTTTAAGATTTGCCATTCTGAAAGCATCTTCAACTACCGTCTCCCCCTTTGCTATCTAACCTTGCACAAGTTGCTCAAGGTAGTTATTAAAGGCATCGAGGGTAGCCCTAAAGCTCTCTTGTTAACCTATTATCTACGGGGATATCTCTTGCTCCAGTTGCGCTTTACCTTCAGAGGTAAGAAAATCTTAATCATTAAGCTCACTAAGAAGAAGATGATGATATCTTGAGAGGTACGCTATCTGCTCAATGCCCTGACATGCGAACTATTGAAAACATTGAAGAAGGCCTTGGAAGTCCGTTGCTGTCAATGCTATGTTCAACTGCGCTTTGACGTCAAGAACCTTGGGACCAATTGATGATATTCTTTTGGTAGTATAATCAATGTCTTTCATGTCCAGCTCGGCCATCTTCAGCAGAGTCTCAACTTTCTTCTACATGTCTTCCACCTTAGTCTTTATGACATTCAGCTTGGTGGTGTGGATAGTCATGCCAGTTTCAGGATAAAGCGATTGTCACATGCAAACTAGGAGTCGACATGTCTAGAAAAATCTTCCCCACAGCAGTCACTAGGAACTTCTACGAGGAGGAGACTTTCTCTGTGATATGATCATTAACCTTGCTCTGGATGGTGTCCATTTTGGTGTGTAGGTCACGATAAGGGCCTTATCTAACTTGGAAGAGATATTCTTCAGCAGCTTGACCATCTCATCCTACTTGTTATCATGAATAAGAAAGAACTTCGATTGGGCTTCTACCAACTTCGCGATACTGTATCTAATATCCTTG
The DNA here is from genome assembly GCA_949673415.1 of Euphorbia schlechtendalii. NCBI lineage: Eukaryota > Viridiplantae > Streptophyta > Magnoliopsida > Malpighiales > Euphorbiaceae > Euphorbia > Euphorbia schlechtendalii. Next base: position 15,148 of record CATIWQ010105512.1, read on the forward strand.
GTTACTTCCACATCCTTGAAGATGTTCTCGGTTTTTTTATCAGCCAATCTTTTTATTTTAGCCTGTTCCTCACCCATCTTATGGGCTTGTGTTAATTAAGTATCAATTTTGGTACCCAAAAGACTCAGCTGCTCAGTAGCAGCATCCACACTACCCTTTATCTTTCCTGCAACAATATTAGCCATCGTAGTAGACAAAGGGATAGAAGTTATTGTTGCCCCAAGCTAGGCTGTAGAATCCGTTAGTCCTATGAGTATTAAGGCCATCTTATCAACCAAACTCTTGGCACTCTCTTTTGCCAAATGACTTCGAATAGCCGACAAGCTACCCTGTATCCTCTCAAACTCTTCAAAGTATTGAGATTCACTAGCCACACCTATGTGTTGTTCGAACTCAGGCAATTTTACCTTGGGTCTGAAAGATAAGTTCGTCAACTCATGACCTTGTAGCACTTGGCTTACTACTCCATCTAACTCAGCGGTAATCTTAAGCGTAGGGAATTTCTTCCTAGCTAACTCTCTGATTTCTACTAAGAAAGATGCATTAGCCAAGTCATTAAGAAGTGGCTATCTGCTGGGTTCAGTTGCTTCACAGGCTGTAAAATTTGCCTCAACATTCTGACCACTTGCTTTTCCCTGCTAAGCGTAGTTCTCAGCATTGGGAACTTCCCTAACTAGAGGGGTTAAGGGGGTAGAGGATGCTTGTGAAGAAGAGGTTGGGGCAGAGGTATTGGAAGAAAGTTTGGGGATATTTTGGTTGAACAAAATAGAAGGTGCAATATCTGTACAAAGAAGGGTTTGAGTTTGATGTTGTATTAGAAAAGGGTGAGAATGACTCGGGGAAAATGAGTCATGGCTCTTTGTGGGTGAAGAAATATGGATAGGTGAGTTAGATGTGTTGATAGGTGAAGAGGGGATTTGGATAGGAGAATTTAAAGTGTTTAGAGGAGGAAGAGAATTTACAGTTGGTTTTTCATAATCTACGAGAGTAGAAACTAAGGGATTAGAAGGATTTACAGGAGAAGAAGTGGTTTTAAGATTTACAGAAGAAGAAATGGTAGGAATTTTAGGATCTCTTGGTTAGATATTTAACCCAAGGATGGGTCAGCTTGAGGTTTCTCATGTTGAGTTGAGGATTCCTCAACATGAGTGAAAGTGAGTGTAGGGATGCTAGGTCCCTGAGAATCAGACTCCTCAGGAATAAGGGTAAGGGTTTCTCCAGCATCTTCCTCACTGCTCACCACATGAACATTGCGTTGTAGGAACCTGTTGGTGGTAGAACGCTTGCGCTGTGTGCTTTTGATTTTGGCAAAAACTTTTCGTGACTTCTTAGCCTCGCCCTACTCCTCTGATTCCTTAGAAAATACTATTTTGCATTTTCTTTGGCGTAACCGCAGCCATATCTTCAGTTTCCTCTGCATGCTGCTCAGCATGGAGTTTAGCATCTGCTTCACATTGAGTGCGGGTTTTGGCCTTCATCTACCTTATTTAACTTTGGGGATGAGCAGCGGCCTCATTGGCTTTGGATTGTACAAGGCTTTTCCCCCTAGCCTTGGAGGAAGCAGCCTTCTGCTTGGGAGAGGAGGCGGTGCTGACTTTCTCTAGGATGCTGGATATGGGTGCTTTGTCCGAGTCATCACTTTCATTGAAGTCCACCATGAAGCCATCTTCATCCTCCTTGAGGATGTCCACAGGCACCATTATCGGTAAGCACTTTAACTTTTTCTTTTGCTGTGCTTTATTATACCTAGCGTGCACCTGATTGTGAACCAATCTGCTGAAGTAAGCCATTTTGAGTTTCTTCTTCACTGGCAACACTGTTTCATCGGACTCCCCCAAAAACTGAGATAGGTCGACTTTCACTACCCTCATTATCTCGGTAATGAGGTAACCATAGTGATATTTAGCAGTTAGCTTGGTTATGTGATGAAGGATCATTACAGGCCAGTTCAGCTTCTTAACCTCTACCATAGGGTAGACCACACACCTTTCAAAATAGGTGCAGCTAGTCACCGAGCCCATCTTCGGTAGCAGCAGCTTCACCATGAGTTTGTGGCACATCCTAACGGTCCAACTCATGTCGCTTGCTGTAATCTCCCCAAAAACATAGTTTGAAGGGAGCTCCCAATCTTTCGGAATCACCCCGGCATCTTCATCACCGGTCCTTCTAAGATGAGTGCTCTTATTTGGCATGTTGAGGACACTTCCAATCAGCCTTGCATAGATGAGGGTGGTTTTACCCCTAAAATCCATCATTAGGATACTACCCTAATCCTTGGATTTTGTAGAGATTTGAGTAAAATGCCCTAATGAGCTCTGTGATAACAGGACCCTCCATCTTCAAAAAGAAACTTAGGTGTTGTTGCTTAATGATGCGATGCATGGTCTTGTTAAGCAACAGACCTTCATAGTCCACTTTATAAACTGGACCGAAATCCAGATTATCCACCCACTCAACTCTTGTGAAGTAAGTTCCCTCTTGAAGGGTAAGCTTCTCTATTTTTCCTTCAGCGTTAACAACAATTTTCATTGTTGTGGTGCTTTTAAGTTTGAATGTGGTTCTATTTTTTACCATTTCAGAGTTTGAAAGAAAGGATTTGAAAGAAGAAGAGAATTAGGGATTCTAGGGTTCGAATGCTCTGAGATTGAAAAAGCAAGTAACCTCTATCTCCTCAACTATTCACCTTATATAGACTTCAGCAACTCTCTGGGGCTCGTGGCGATACCTTAGCTCAAGATGGAAATGGATGCCTAGATCTAAGTGATTTCAACCGCCTCAGTAAAATGATGAGTTTTGGTAAAAATAGTTTCAATTGAAACGCATGTCTTTTTGAAATGTAGAGATTTGAAATTTAACCGCGAACTATTCCTCACGCCATTTCTTTGAAATATTGACTGTGTTATCAACGTGTCTCTTTAAGACATACTCTCCAACACTTAGCCAAAATTTTAAGAATTTCAACTTTCCTTCTTCTTTATCGTGGATTAGCCATTCCAATTAACTGCCTCAGTATAGAAAATTGCTCCTTAGTCAATGGCTTAGTGAAAATATCAGCATGTTATTCCTCAGAAGGAACATACTCCAGCTTGACATCTCTTCGTAGCATATGATCTCTAATGAAGTGATGTCTAATGTTGACATGCTTCATCCTGCCATGCTGAATTGGATCCTTGGATAGGTCAATTGCACTCTTGTTATCACAAATAACTTCGAGAAATCTTGACTTTATACCATAGCTTTCCAATTGCTGCTTAATCCATAGCAGTTGTGATACAAAACTTCCTGATGCCATATACTCGACTTCAGCAGTACTCAATGCAACAAAATTTTATTTCTTACTATACCATAAAACAAGGCACTCTCCAAGGAAATGACATCCTCTTATTGTACTTTTCCTATTGGGCTTGTCTCTCCCATAATCAGCATCTGTGAATCCCCTAGGAGTGAAATCTGAACTACTAGGTTACCACAGACCTGCTTCAATTGAACCTTGCAATTACCTAAGAATTCTCTTAACAGTAGCTAAGTGAGATTCTCTAGGATCAGCTTGATAATGAGCACAATAGCACATAGTATACTAGATATCTGGCCTACTACCAGTGAGATAAAGAAGAGAACCAATTATTCCTCTTTAGAACTTGCTATCCATAGGTTTTCTAGCTTCACCTTTACTCAAGATAGTATTAGTGTCCATGGGAGTGGACATTGGTTTCGAATGCTCCATATCAAATTTCGTCAAGACTTCTCTGGCATACTTAGCCTAACTGATGAAAATTCCATCTTCAGTTTGCCCAATTTGAAGACCAAGAAAGAAATTGAGCTCTCCCATCATAGACATTTCGAACTCGCTCTTCCTCTGCTTGCTGAATTCCATGCATAGCTTCTCATCAGTTGCTCCAAATATGATATAATCAACATATATTTGGACTAGCAACACATCATCCTTCGTTCACCTGATAAACAAAGTTGTATCTGCTTTTCCTCTTTCATAGCGTTTGTTGGTCAAGAAATTGGTTAGCCTCTCATACCAAGCTCTAGGAGCTTACTTCAATCCATAGAGAGCTTTCTTCAGTTTGAAGACATGTTCAGGATTCTTCGAATTCTCAAAGCTAGGAGGCTAGCAAACATAGATTTCTTCTTGAATGAATCCATCCAGGAATGCGCTCTTAACATCCATTTGAAATAATTTGAAGTTCATATGAGATGCGAAAGCACACAAGATTCGAATAGCTTCTAATCGGGCTAGAGGAGCATAAGTCTCATCATAATCAATTCCTTCTTGCTGATTGTAGCCTTGCGATACAAGCCTAGCTTTGTTCTTGACAACAGAACCATCTTCATCTAGCTTGTTCTTGAAAACCCATTTTGTTCTAATAATTGATTTCCCTTTCGGTTTTGGAACTAGATTCCAAACATCATTGTGCTTAAACTGATCCAACTCCTCTTGCATTGCAATCATCCAATAATCATCTTCTTCTGCATCTTCAAACTTCTTAGGTTCGATCAGTGATATGAAGGCTAGATGACTCATCATCCTACTGAGCTGACCTCGGGTCATCACTGGATTATAAACATCATCAACTATGCTATTCAACAGATGGTTACGATGAACTCTAATCTCTCTTGGAAGACTCAAATCAACTGCTGGAAGATCGACAATGGGATGCTGAGGTGGAGGTTGATCTTCGCCATCGTTAAAGTTGATAGAAAGATCTTCATCATCATCTTTGGCTTCCTCAGCTGCGACTTCTTATGTTGGGTTAGTCAGCATAGATAGTGGCATACTAAGTGGATCTGCTTGTTGGGGTACTCCTTCATCTTCATCAGATAGATGTCTATCTACATTGTTAGTTTCATCAAAATCTACATGCATAGACTCCTCTAAAAGGTCAGTTCTTTAGACATATATTCTATATACCCTGCTGTTAGTTGAGTATCCTAGAAAGATACCTTCATCAGACTTAGGATCAAACTTACCTAACTGCTCCTTGGTGTTAAGAATAAAGCACCTACAGCCAAATAACCAATCTTAGGCTTGCACCCTCGCCAAAGCTCATAGGGTGTCTTCTCAAGAATTGGGTGAATTAAAACCCTGTTCTAGATATAACAAGCTGTGTTAACATCTTCTCCCTAAAAGTACTTTGGTAGATTGTTATCGCTCAGCATGGATCTAGCCATTTCAACTATGGTTCTATTCTTCCGCTCTACAACCCCATTTTGTTAAGGCATATATGGAGAAGAAAAGTTGTGGTCAATACCATGTGCTGAAAAGAATTCTTCAAAATGAAAATTCTTGAATTCACGTCCATGATCACATTGGATTCTACTTATTTTATATCCTATTTTATTCATTATCCGGTTACTAAGCTTGATAAAAGATTCATATGTCTCGTGTTTACTACTCAGCAAGACTACCCAAGTGAATCTCATGAAGTCATCCACAACTACCAATAAAAATCTTTTACCACCCATGCTCATTGGCTAAACTAGGCCGAAAAGATCCAGGTGGAGGAGCTCCAACTGTCACTTAGTTACTACGTGATTAATTGACTTAAAAGATTTCTTAACTTGCTTACCTAGTTGGTAAGCTGAGCATAGTTTATCCTTATCAAAGCTGATGCTGGGTAAACCCACAACTAATTGCTTTTTAGCCAGTTTAGACAGAATGTTCATATTTATATAACACAACCTTCTATGCCAAAGCCACAAAGTATCCTCCTTAGATACAATACACACATTAGTGAAGCTAGGGGATAAATCAATCATATGAACATTATTTATTCGAGGAGCAAAGAGGATAGTTCAATCAGTCATACAGTTAATTATTAAGCATCCTGCTGAGTCGAATATAAACTTTCTACCTTTGTTGCAGAGCTCGGCTACACTAAACAAGTTGAACTTCAGACCTTTGACAAGAGAAACCTCTTCGATTGAAGGAGAGACACCAACAGTGCCACAACCCATAATCTTGCCTTTCTGGTTATCTCTAAAACTGACACTTCCATTTCTTTTGCGCTCTAATGAGATAAAATGGCTTTCATCTCCCATCATATGCCTTGAGCATCCACTATCCAGATACCACATTCGAGAGTCATCAGCGGATCTAAAGCTCACCTACAAAATAGTTACGTTTTCTTAGGTACTTGGGTCCTCCCTTGTTAGCAGTGCTTAAATTAGACTCATCGTAATAACCATTTTTATATCTACAAAGAAATGTGGCATGTCCAGCTTTCCCACAAAAACCACACACCGTTTTTGGTTTGGGCTAGTTCACTTTCTTCTATTTAGAGGAATTCTTCCTCTTAGAATTGCGAGTTTTGTTACTCTGAGTTTGAATGTTGGCTAGAGGAGGAACCCCTTTCTTCTTTAAAGTCGTTATCTCAACAGTCAACTCATCTAATTGCTTAGTTAGCTTACTGATAGAACATTCTTGATACTCATCTTTTTCTTGAAGAAAGTGAATATCAAGCGATAAGGAAGCATTAGTATCTTCCAAATTATCACTTCTCCTCACTAGCTCCTTGATGTTCTTCATTGACTTGTTAGTTAGTTTCATAACATCAAAGAGAGCATGGGAGAAGTCTTCCATGGATAAGGAAATTTCAGGATGTAGCTCAGCTTCAAGAGCTTTTCCCTTATT
>CATIWQ010105518.1:0-10825 GCA_949673415.1 Euphorbia schlechtendalii
CTACGAATGGAACTGTTGTAGTAATCGGTAACCCTCAAGTAGCTCAGGAGGCGTACATGGCCTCATTACACAGAGAATCACTAATGGTGGAAGAGGAGTTGGAGGCCGACCGGCCAGAGAAGATTGAGGTGGCTGAAGAATTGGAGGAACTCAAGGTCAGTCCCGATCGCTCACTTAAGATAGGGAAGAACCTTGGCAATGATGCAAAGGCAGAAATAATTTGCGCCCTGACGGATCAACAATAAGTTTTCTCATGCAACATAAGCTCAACTTAAACCCAAATGTTGAGCCGGTCATTTAAAAGAAAAGGAAGCATGCTCCCGAGAGACAGAGAGCCATTGAAGAAGAGGTGAGCAAACTCTTGAAGGCGGGGCACGTAAGGGAGGTTCATTACCCGACTTAGTTATCAAATGTGGTGCTGGTGAAGAAACTAAGCGGGGCTTACAGGATGTGCGTCGATTTCACTGACGTAAACAGAGCCACTCCAAAAGATGCTTACCCCCTCCCGAGTATGGATCAGTTAGCAGACGCAACGGCGGGCTATGCAGTCTACTCGTTGTTGGACGCAAAGTGCGGGTATAACCAGATTCCCATACATCCGGTGGATGAAGAAAAAACATCTTTCATAACCCATGAAGGCACTTATTGTTATACGATACGATCATGCCTTTCGGTCTGAAAAATGCTGGAGCGACGTACCAAAGGTTGATCAATGAGATGTTCAGAGACGAGATCGGAAAGTCGGTAGAAGTGTACGTCGACAATATGATAATCAAAAGCAAGAGTGAGGCGGAACATTTAGAGGATATCAGGAAAGTTTTTAATATATTGCAAGAATACCGCATGAAGCTTAACCCGGAAAAGTGCACTTTTGGTGTAAAAGGTGGCAAGTTCTTGGGGTTCATGATTTCCAAACGAGAAATCGAGGCAAACCCAGAGAAGATCGAGGTAATATTAAAGATGGAACCGCCTCGAACTCTGAACGAGGTCCAACGATTGAATGGACGAATCAATGCATTAGGAAGATTCATATCCTTTTCAGCCAAGAGATGCACGCCGTTCTACAAGGCGATGAAAAAAGACAAAAACTTCAAATGGGATCAGCCTTGTCAAACGGCATTTGAAGAGCTAAAAACGTTCTTGGGAAAACCTCCACTCCTCAGCACACCCCGGCCAGATGACACGCTTTACATATATTTGGCTGCCACCGACGAAGCAGTGGGCACAGTGTTGGTTCGAGAAGAAGGGCAGGGTCAATTCCCGTTATTCTACACCAGCAAGATGCTGAGGAACGCGGAGCTCAGATACCCACGAATTGAAAAACTTGCCTTAGCTTTGATCTCGGCCTCCACCCGGTTGAGAACCTACTTCCAGGCCCACACAATTGTGGTAAGAACCAGCTTCCCGCTAAAAAAGGTCCTTCAATGGCCTGAGACGTCTAGGAGGCTAGCCGAGTGGGCAATCCGATTAGGGGAATTTGACATAAGATTTGAAAGTAGAAATGCCATGAAAGCTCAAGTTTTGACAGACTTTGTAGTGGAATACGCAGGGCCCGAGCCCGCCAAAGAAGTAAAGACGGAAGAATGGGAAATCCTAGTGGATGGAGCATCATCTCACGAAGGAGCCGGAGTCGGCGTGTATATTCGAGGACCAGGAAAAATAAGATTTTCCTACGCGGACCAGCAAAATTAGCATTTCCTGCAACGAACAACGCGGTGGAATATGAGGCGGTTATCAAAAGGCTAGAGCTAGCCCGAGAATAGCACCAGATCGCTTGCTGCTCAAAAGCGACTCAAGGCTGGTCGCAAACCAGATCAACAGAAACTTCGAGATGAAAGACAAGGAAATGGCAAAATATCTCTCAAAGGTAAGAAACCTAATCGAGATACTAGAGTCAAAAGGAGTAACATGGAAGATTGAACATATCCCCAGAAAAGAAAATGAGAAAGCAGATGAGTTAGCCAAGGCGGCTTCAAGCGAAGAAGACTGGAAGAAGCTCACGTGCCCATATGAGGTAATAGTCCACCCAAATAACGAAGTAGAGGCGACCCTCATGATCGAGCAACAAGATCTCGGGTGGATGAAGACTATCTACGAATACCTCGCCATGAACAAATTGCCAGACGATAAAATGGAAGCTACCAAAACAGTAAGGAAAGCTATGCGGTTTTCCTTGCTAAATGGAGAGCTTTACAGAAAATCTCATGCCGACGCCTGGAAAAAATGCATAACAGCTTAGGAAGGGGCAAAGATATTACAAGAACTGCACGAGGGAGATTGTGGATCCCACCAGGCGGCAGTATCACTAGTTAGGAGAGCAAGTCTCGCTAGTTTCTATTGGGAGTCCATGAACCTGGACGTGGAAAAATATGTCAAATCCTGCCACCAATGTCAAATTCATGCACAGAAGTCCCCCCATCAAAAATTTATCATAAAATTTTATCTCTTAAACTTTATCATAAAATTGTCCATCTTTCTTAATTATTACCTTATAATTTCATTTTATATTTAATCAGTTTCCTAATTAATACAAGGGTATATTAGGAAAAAAAATGTTGAATGTTGCATTGACATGTGAGAATGACAAACAATAGGGATAATGAAATTTTTGCTAAAATGACAATTTTTCGGCACCAGATGGTGTAATTGCTAAATTGACCCATTTCTCGGCCAAATTCAAACGTTTAGACCTCCAATTTTGCATTTTATCATTTTTTAGGATTTAATTGTAATTTTTTAAAAGTTGGTATATTTCTGTTTCATCTAGGGTTTTAACCCTGCTAAAGACTATTTATAGACATTTTGAAAGTTGAATTCAACATATTTTTTCATGAAATAAAAGCTTACAGTCTCAACGTTGTTTATCTTTTACATTCTTATTCTTGGTGTATTAGTTCGTTTAAAAGATCCTCGTTCTGATGAATTATCAAATTCGAATTTTAAGTTTGTTTGGACTTGTTTGTGTTGCATCAACACCCCTCAAGACAAAAAAAAGTGGGGTCTATAAAGTAGGTTCATGTGTTATTGCACGATGTTTCGAAAAATCAAGTTCACTTGTCAGTTTCAATATTCATCCAGCCAAATTCAATCACTTTTTTTGTTTATTTTGAAATACAATGTTCTTACATTAGCTTTTAATTAATATTTTTTTTCTTATTTTTTGAGGTATTGATTATTAAATCAAACTTTTATAAAGATTAATTAACATATATTTAAAATTAAAATTGAACGGGCACATGGATGAGCAGAGCCAAACCTCGAGGCCCTAGACAAAAAGTATATATACTGATAATCTTATAATTAAATGAAATTAATTTTTCGTACTTTTTAAGATGCATAGTTATAATTTTTATATTTTAGTTGTGACCTAAACTAATTTTTTCAATAGAAATTATAGTTGATTCATGTAATCTTACTTGTGACATAATTGATTGTTAAAACAAATATATTAATTCCAACGCCCCTATCAGGTTCAAAACCCATCAAAACCTCACTATTACAATCAAGAGTAATAATCATAATCAACATTAGCATGCAAAATATCAACCCTCTCATATTACTTCATTTTAGGAACAACAACCTTCAACACACCTTTTTTCATCTCTACTTTGATTTGATCTAGCTTGAATAACTTTTTTGGTAACTAAATTAATCGGTTTTTCTCTTCATCCTTCGATTCCTTAGGTCCTTCGCCTTTGATTGCTAAAGTGTTATGCTATATAGAGATCTTCACATCGTTCTTGTTAAACCCCGACATATCAATGCGTAGATTCAAAGCATCCTCAATTTTTAATTATCTCTAAGCTTTCTTCGAGAATATTACTCACAAACAAGTTTCCGAAAAATATTTCATGATAATAATATACTTAAATGTTAGTTAATTAATATTTTTAATTAGAGGGGTCCCTTTTCCATACTTCAACCAGGGCTCTCGAAATATCAAAATCCCCTTTCTCATATTTACTCAAAATACAATTTCACTTAGATTGTTATGTTTGTTTGAGCATTGCAGTTTCATTGTATTCAATTCGAGGTTTTGAATTTCAATAATATTTGTTATAAGCACATAATATTTTAAATTTTGGAAAATTCATTTATGAAATTATAGTTGTTATTAAACAATATATATGATGAAAAACTATTTACTCTCACTTAAATCGATATTTAAGTTAGCCAAGAGTTGATTGGTTTAGTTTTTGTATGTTGTTGTCGATCTTTAATCTTTCAATCAAATCGCTAAAGCTTTAATTTAGTAATAATAATTAAAACATATATTGTTATTTAGGGGGTGTTTGTTTACTTTCTTAACACTATAGATAACATATAGAAAGTTATCTGCACATGTTGATGTCTTTTATTTTAAGTTTGAATTTATTGATTAGTTTTGAAATGATGTACAAATTTGTCATTTTAGATGCTATCAGTTTCAACGGATTATAATTTTACCAAACAATAAATCGTGAACAATTTTCGATTGCTTGTAGTTCAATTGGTACACCTCTCAAAACAGAAGTGAGAGGTTGTAAATTCGAAACCTAACCTCTTCAAAAATTCATATATCTCAAAAAAAATCATGAACAATCAACACTGAATAAAAGAAGTAAACTGCTAATAGTAACAACTAGTTACAACTGCTAAAAGTTATACCAAACATGCTCTAAACATGATTCATTAAGCATGTCATTGTAAATTAAAACGACTTTAAATTGATTTAAATTAGATCACATGGTCCATCAATTTTGAATTTAATTTTTAATATGTTCATTAAAATTTTAATTTAGAAAATACAAAACAACTGAATTTCTATATGCTCCTTAATAGTAACCATTAGATCATATTCACTAATTTCCACTAAACAACGGATGCTCTCATACGTGGAATGCTCCATGTCATGCCTGACTTTCTACCACTTCTTTATAATATGTTGGCAGAAGTGTTTCAGGGCAATTTGGCCTCTACGTTTACCTATTTTATCTTAATATATATAAATTCATGTTGCCCGAATCTGATGGCCAATAAGGTAGTAGTTTTTGGACCTGCTATAATAAGTATAATAAAAAGGATTTGAAATAATAGCAGAACAAGTAGTAAATTAATATTATCAATAGAGGGGAACCAAGTGCCAATATTATCTATTTTGTGGATCTAATTTACAACCATATCATTATCACTTGAAATTGCTTTTAGAAAAAGATTAATAGATTTTTTATCCTCTTAAATACACCTACAGCTTTCACGCATTTGATCCATAACATTTTAATAGTAAAATGAAACAATGTTTTTATGAATATTCTACGATTTGGACGTATAGCAAAAGTCAAAAGTTGCCTAGAATTTGTCAATGTTGCCCCTATTTCAAAGAAGTGAACACATTCCTAACTCTGGCATATAAAAACCATACTTTGTACTAATTTGGATGTGTTTTTAAGTAATTGGTGTAATAACATAATGCATCAATCTAGAAAGGCCAATAGGGTGGGAAACTATTTATTTCTTGTGGGGATAGTCTTCCCAAACTTTGAGCATCAAGTGGCCTATTTGAATCCCCATAGGCTAAAGATACATACATTACTAGGTAATTAATTATGAAAAATGGAACAATATACCATGTAACTTCAGTTTCAAACTAAAAATCACTCAATTCGTTCGTAGAAAGCATTATATTGGATGCTAGATTATTGATTTTCTTAAACTTTCGAATTCCTTCGTGCTGTTCTTAGCATTATATTTTACTAATGACTTCATGAGGTTAAAGAAGCGAGCTTAATGTCATACCCCGCCACTCAAACAAGATTGCCATTACACATTAATAACTATAATGATACTTTTTTTGCTTTTTCTCAACATTGTTGTTAAAAATTTTGTAATTTCGTACACATTATATACATACATTACATTACATCAACAGAATATTACCCTGATGCAACCTCCTTAGCTATTGATTTCCCTTTTCAAATCTATACCTTTAAGGTATAAAACTAAACAAATGGAAGGAGTTCAGAAAAACATCCCCTTCCATCTTAAACAACTATCAGAGGACCGATTCTTGCCTAGTCATCTAAATGCTCTGAAAAATCGAATAAAGTAAAATGCACACAACATCAAAATTTACCAAATCAAAAAATTCACACGAGTGTAGCCGCTGCAGGCCTCGATGCTTGAGACCTCCTCGATTCCTCGATCTTCACGGTTACTTCAGCCACAACAAGCTTCGTCAAAAGCAGTCCAGCAATCAAAGCCGCCCCCATCAACATCGTGAAAACCGCACTCCAACTCTTAGCGGAAATGTATCCGGTCAGCAAAGGTCCAATGGCAGCCCCGACCGAGCCGGTCCCATCTATGATCGCTGTGACCGTCGCAAGTGCCCTTGAGTTCCCTTTTAAGGAACTGTGGGTCCCAAGGTCAGCTGAAACGGCGGTCGTTATGAGAGCATAGGGACCGTTCACGAACATCCCCGTGATGAACATGAGAGCGATGTTCCAAGTCAAGGAGATGTGGCCATAGCTTCGGTAGAAGAAGAGCGCGGGGATCGCACAGTACATGAAACTAGCTGCTGTTATGGCTCGGGCATTCATGCGGTCCGAAATGTGGCCTGCTAGGATTCCCCCGACTACTCCTCCAACATCGAACAACGTTGACAGGTTTCCTGCTGCCCCATCGGATAAGTACTTGCCGTCGATTGCTGCAAGATCGACAAACGGAAACCCGAGTCAATAACATCAAGCTAAAAAAATAATATTTTTAAAAACGATAGCCGCTAGGCGGGTCCTGAGCGAGTCCTAGGGCGGATTGTATTTAACTTATAGTATAAAAAATTTTATAAGCATTTAAAATAAAAATAACTGAAAAATATAAAATCTTGTATAATTCTTATATGATAAATAATTTCATTACACAAAACTATCGAGTGGAGGGCATTGTGTTTTCACCTTAAGACTTGAAATGAGACTTGCAAGTTAAAACACATTGACGTGTTGTAGTTTAACTAACCGAGCTAATTTTGTAGGTTAAAGTAAATTTAATAATAATTATTATAAAAATCAATTTCTTGAAAAAAATGTGTCTAGGCGGCACCTAGGCATTAACTAGTCGGCAATAAACCGGTCAGGGGCCTGATACCGCCTAGGCAGAAAGCCTAGGCATTAACTAGTAGGCAATAAACAGGTCAGGGGCCTGATACCGCCTAGGCAGAAAAAGTAAGGCGTCGGCCATGAAAATGTCGCCTACACGATACTAGGCATGTTATTTAAAACATTGGCTAAAATGATGCAATTACTAAGCATAGTTAAAAAGCAAATGCATCAAAATGACTACCTGTGTGGCTAATGTAGAAAGGAAGCCAATACAGAAATGTGTAGGCCACCAGTTTGGCAAAGAAAAGGCAAAGAGCAAAAGTAGCGACTCCAGGAATTTTCCACGCCTCAATGAACCCAACAGCATTCGGTTTAAGCTCCGAATCCGATCCCAAAAGAGGCTCCATAACTTCCTCCCCAATCTTCTTCGCAGAATCCAACCCATCCTCGTCTCTCTCAGCTCCAACAGACTCAGGATCAACAGGCAGAATCACAAAAACAACCAAACCAACAAAACCAATAACAAAACCAGGCACCACAAAAGACCACCCCCAACCATAGCTCAACATCGCAGCACCAATCAATGACCCGGAAATATTCCCAATCGAAGTATGAGCATTCCATATTCCCATAATTAGCCCTCTCTTCCTTTTCCCAAACCAGTTCCCGACCACAGCAACCACTGAAGGCCAGCCGGTTGACTGGAACAACCCAGCAACCATTTGCATAATCAAGAAGTAGTAAAAGTTATGAATATTCGCCCAGTATCCAACCCCGAACAGGCAAGTAAACACACCGGTTCCAACCATTCCGACAGTCAAAAAAATCCTTAAATTCATTCTGTCTCCTAAGTGGCCGGAAAAGTACATCCCTATGGCGTAGAATGAAAGGAATGACAAGTCAAGTTCACCTAAAAGAGCTGTGCCGTCTGGTGAATTGAAAGGGGACCAACCGTCTCCGAGTTTCCATGAAAGTGGTCTTGTTTTTTGTAGCGGTTCAGTTGTGTAAGTCCATGTAAAAAGGTTTAAACCGAGCTGAGTTGATTGGGGGTCAAGGGTGCTCTTGACGATGCTAGTTGTTTTTCTAGCGGCGTGGTAGCTTGTGTAGGCCAAAAATGTTACGATTAAGACAATGGCTTGGTGAGTTTTGAATGAGAGTTTGCTTTTCTTTACGTATTCCAGGAATTGGATTCCGTAGGGCTTGTTCTGGTTTTCATCAACGGTTGGTTCTGACATTGGACCCATATGAGAAATCTTTGCCCTGAAAAAGGATTTGAAAAGGGGGGAATTGGAATTTGCTTTCATTTATTGGTCAAAAAAAGCAGCGAACAAATTAAGAGAGTGAAAAAGGATTGGATTCACAGAATTAAATTCCTGAATCAAATTAACATTTAAATGTGAACACATCAAACTACAGGATCAACCTAGAACAAGATAATAAATTGAATTTCAGATGGATTTGCAATCTTACACAACCACGCTCAAAGTCAAACATGGAAAACAAACAATCTGTAAGCTGATCCAATGAAAAATGTATAATTGACTAATTGAAAAGAAATAATCAGAGGATTCCCCGTAGAAGAAGTTCTTAAGGATTACATAAGAAAGGGAAGAGGATCAAAAACCAAACATTATTCGCCACTAAATGAACAATCTAAGAACTAACAACAACTTTGGCCATAGAAGCTTCAGAATTTAATTTTTAAAAGAAAAATGAAAAATTCAAGAGCAAAGCGATCGGAAAAGAAAGTAAATAGACGTTATGAAGAAGCACGAATTAAAGATATACATAAACATAAATGAGGTGAGTTTGAGGTAACATTTACCTTGTTTAGTACAGGCGAATAAATGTCTGTAACAGATATTGATCGTTCTTAATCCGCTCTTATGTAACTCTCCTTCCTTTTTTCACTCTGGTTTTTCAGTTGGTTAACGAACAATACAATACAAGAAACTGCTCTCGCAGAGACGACGATAGCTGGGTTCTTAAGCTTCACATTAATAATAAATTAATTGCTGCGAAATTCCCATTTTGTCCAACTTAACTTTCCATAAACACAAAGGTGATTATGCTCTCTTTCAGTTTTCAGAAGACGAAATTACCCTTAGTTTAATAAACAAAACCAAAATTTATACGATAGAGTGTGGTGTCACTGAAGGGATTTTCTCTAAATGAGTCCAGCAACAAAAGTTTTGACTTGGTTTGATTTGATTTGTAAATAAGTTGTTTGTGAGACGATTCTAGGCTTGATTCGTAAATGGGCGAAACTTAAGCATGCCAAAACTCGACTCGAAAACTCTTGAGCAAACTCGATTTGAATTTCGTGTACTTGATTGTTAAAAGCTCGTGAATTAGTTCAATTATTCGTTTCATATAATACAAATAAAATTCTAATAATGATTATGATTTTTTTAACGTAAAATTGGATATTTCTCATTTTAATTCACATTTCTGTTAATTTGAAATCTTTTAAACACGCTATTGCCCTATAGAATGTTGCTTGCATAGAGAAGAACGGGGAAAAAAGAGAAAAAGGAAGGTAGGTGAGTGGTTAGTTACTAGAGTAAAGTAAAGGAAAGGTTTGGAAAATGGAATTTACATTTGCGTGAAGTTCAAACTGAAGAGACAACTAATTACAGGCTGCAAAAATCAGTAAATTAGTACAAGTAGCTGTTTGAGATTGAACATATACATTGTCTCTAGCATATATTATAGTCGGTAGCGTAAGTTTTAATTTTTGGGTCTATAGAAAAATTTTAAATATTTTTTTTACTTATTTGTACTTGTATCAAGTAGAAAGAAAAATTTTAAATCTTCCGCGGATGTTATTTAAATCTAAAATCTTTAAAGTTTACAAAATCTAATTTAATCACTAGGTTAAAGACTTCAATCACATAAATTTTCGAATGTGACTCAAAAATATTAATGTAAATTATAATAATTAATATATGTCAAGAGAAATGAAGTATTTGTGACAAATTTATTTAACAATGTTTTTCGTTACTTTAATTAAACAACAGTTTTAATTAAACGCTTGCAACTGTTGTTTTACTTTTGAGGACAAAGCAGTCATCAGCATTTAAAATAGCTAAACAAACCGCCAAAAGAACTATAAATATTTTAAAATATAAAAATATTGATAACAAAGTAATTTCAGTACTATTTTTTACAAATTTATTCGAAAAATAAGACAGTTGGAAAATTTAGAATAACCTGCAAAAAAATGCATCATTGCTGAATGTTTTACAACAAATTTATTCTTCGCTAAATATTTAACTATAAAAATACTCATCGCAAAATCATAAACAAATTTTCTTGAATTTTAATTTCATATGCATATTATTAATAATTTTTATATAAGTCTTCTTAAATTTCCCGTTGATTGTAGCTAATAAGTCAAAACTCATAGCGACACAAAAGTCACTACAATATTTCACTTTAATTAATAAAGATTGTCGTGATCATGGTATATGAAAACGAAAATCCAAAATTCTACATTTCAGTAGATCTGGGCACGAGCCCGTTGACCCGCGGAACCCGTCCATGCCCGCTTTTCATGGGATGGGCTTGGATAAGGTGATTGGTGATTAGGCCCGACCCGACCCGGCCCGAACCCGAAACGGCCCGAGTAAAATATATGCCGGGCTTGGTTTTAATAATAAAACCCAAGCCCGGCCCGTCCGGCCCGAAATAATAATTATTATGTTAAAAATATATATTTATTATATACATTTAAAGTAAAAAAAATTATA
>CATIWQ010105559.1:0-23589 GCA_949673415.1 Euphorbia schlechtendalii
TCACAGATCCAGTGATTATACACGATATTGTTAACCCCGAAACTACTCTTAAAATCAACGCCAATGCATATAACTTGATTAACATAAAAAACTTAGCACGAAATACGCATTATGACACATAGACATATCATAAACTTCGAAATAGAAAATATAAGTAGAAGGCAAAGAAAAGTTGTAAGGTATGCAAGTGAAAGCTAAAGTTGATCACACCGTAACCACTCTTTAATGGGAGTCGTCAATTCCTGCAATTCCTGCGTCTACTTTGAATTCGGTCTCGGCCCGTACAGAACCTCCGCTAGGATGCTATTCTTTGTGAATATCGAACAAACAAATATTGAAGAATGAAAACTTTTAATGATAAGTGATTTGCAAGTACACTTAAACAACAATCGCTCGAATATGTAGAGAAATCTAGTGATCGAAACAAAGAATCGAATCACTTAAACATTTTCTCGCTAACACTTAAGAACATAGCGAATCTTACTATACACACACACACACACACTATATTTTCACTCTATGCTTTCCTCTCTAATGTTTCACACTATTCACCCCACCAATGTTGCTTGTAATTTGTGAAGAATTGGAGCCCTATTTATAGAGTTTGAAGGGCTGCGTCTATCCAAATGAAGAGTCACATTCATTGGTGAAAGATTGCATCTCTTCAATGTGATTTGTTGAGAGGCTTTGATTCAATCCACAATGGATAGGCTCCTTTTCATGATTGGTTGACTCTTGATAAGTGTCTTTTCGTTGGTAGTTGATGGCGGTTGATGCCGGTTGATCATGCTTATCTAGCGGTTGGTAGTTAAGAAGATAATACCAAAAAACCATCCAAGTCTTGACTGCAATATACAAGTAGCGAGCGTGAATCTTCCTTTGACAGATTTCTATTCTGAAGTGACCAGGTCGCGACCGCGAATGATTGTCACAACCGTGAATGGAGTTTTCTTCAGAAATTTCCTTGCAACCTCACCGATCTTCGATAGCTTCGATCCTAAGCCCAATCTTTAAGTTCCACGCATCTTTTTGCACCTTTTTCACTCTTTTTTCATAGAATTCCACTTTTGATAATTTTACTTCCAAAATTTACCTAATATCTGCATTGCATAAAAAACAACTACACACCACGTGAAATCTTTTATATGAAGTATAAAAATGACTCAAATTATAGTGTTTATTATGTGAAATTATTATGATAATAAGTGTAATTATACACTTATCACTATCATCCTCTTATACCAGCATGGCTCCAACAGATGACTCTTCAACAGCTAAGTAGAGAATAAAAGGGCGTCCTGGAGTGGGAGGCTTCATGACAGGTGGCTTTATTAGGTATTGCATGATACTGTCGAACATGATTTGACACTAGTCATTCCAAACCATCGGCTGTTATTTCCATAGCAACATAAAGATTGTTTCACAAATGGTGGTTAAGCAGGTAATAAACCTGCTAACATGCTGTAGTGATCCCAAGAATGATCACTGTAGTGATCCCAAGCATGATCGTACTTCTTTCTCTATTGTAGGTACTGGCATCTCTCTAATGGCTTGGCTCTTATCAAGGTCCATTTCTATTCCCCTTTGACTCACTATATACCCTGTAGCTTTCTTGAGGTGACCCCAAATACACACTTCTTCAGGTTTAAGCGTAGGTTGTATTTCTTGATCCGAGTAAGTAACCGATCGAGGACTGCGGGATGTTCTTTATGAGTGTTAGACTTGACCAGCATATCATCCACATATACATCTACTTCCTTATGGATTAGGTCATGCAGTAAACCTGTTGCTACCCTTTGGTAGGTTGCCCCGGCATTTTTCAATCCGAAAGGCATAACCCTGTAGCAGTAAACCCCCCACTCGGTGATGAAGGAGTTTTGATCTTGTCTTCGATTTCCATGAGGATTTGGTTGTATCCTGAGAAACCATCCATAAACAAGTACATGGCAGCCCTAGCAGCATTGTCGAGGGAAGTCATCTTTTGGTGAGGCTTTATTTAGATCTCGGAAGCCCACACATACCGGAACTTTCCCATCCTTCTTTGCAACTGGCACAATGTTGGTGAGCCATGTGGGATACTCTAACACTTCCAGAAATTTGGCTTCTATTTGTTTGGCTACTTCCACTTTCACCTTTTCAGCCCATTCTGGTCGCAATCTTCGTAGCTTTTGCTTGACTGGCTTGACTTATGGATTAGTTGGGATTCTATGCTCGATGATCTCTCTATCGACACCTGACATGTCTTCATATGACCAAAGGAACACTACCACATGTTTTCTAAGTACATTTACTATCTCATGCTCTTCTTCAGGACTCAGATCACTCGAAATCATCACCATTTTAGGTGATTCATCCATACTTAAATTGATTTCATGCAATGAAGTATCAGTTATGCTGAAAACATTATGTGAATGATCATGAAAATGCATGCTGCCATCTGGCGAGACATGACACAAGTAAGCAAAGTTCTTATTCATTAAATGAAATGCCTCTTAGGCGGAGTTATTAACATAAAAAATATTCGTAATATTAAAAATTACATCACTAGTCACTCTCCTCCACAGGCTGAGGGTATTCATTTATCACTGCAGTTGGCTCTTCAATGGTGGGCTCAGCAGGTCTTGCCTTCTTCTCTATGGTTGCAGCTTTGGTGACTGCCTCCGTGGTTGCTGCTAGTTGGTCCTAAATGTTCCCATCCTTATTCAGCAAGGCTATAAGGGCCTTGGTGATGGATTTGATGGCATCTTGGACTTCATCCATCATAGGTTCAGGTTCGGGTTCATCTTGAATGAACATTTTAGACTTCCCTTTGGCCTTGGTCGTTACAGCAATCGCTTCTAGGGTGATAGCTTGAACTTTCTGTTCCGCCTCAACCTCTTTAGAGCACCCTGAGCTATCCATAAACTTAATGATTGGTGCCAACATACATTCCTTGGTGAAATCGTACACATCACCGAAGATCTCAAATCCTAGCACAGATTCTTTATTCCTCATCATGGGTTCACTATCCCCCAAGTATTGCTTCTCCCCTTCGATGGTGCACACACTAACCATGTGTCAGAAAAGTGGTCGTTTGTGCTTATAGACTTTATGTTTGGGGGTAAACCCAAGTCCAGCTTTAGGGGTTGGTAGGAGATGGTTTATGGCTTCTACTATCCCCTGGTGATACTTTCCAAGCCCTCTACCCGGAATAAAACCTTCCATCTTCATAATTCGTTTCAGACCCACTGAGAAGTAACAGTAGCCTATGGGAATCATCTTCCTATTCTCCACCTCCTGTTGGTTGATCATAGCCACCCATGGACCCTGTTCCATGAAGGTCTCTGCCACCATTACAGACTCTTCGTCTGCCTCTATAGTAACTAGTTTTCCCTAGTGAACCAGTTTGATCGTCTAATGGAGTGTGGAGGGCACTGTGCCAATGGCATGGATCCAGGGTCTTCCCAGTAGCAAGGAGTATGAGACAGGCATGTCCAATACAGTGAATTTTACCTTGGATTCCACTCCATTAACCACCACGGTTATAGTGAATGTACCTACCACCTCATGCTTCGAGTTGTCACAGGCCCGGATAACAATGTCAGACCTTTCCGACATAGCTTCACTTAATCCCAAGTAAGGTAGCACCCTAAGCAGGCATAAATTCAAGGTCGAACCATCATCCACCATGATGCAAGGAATGGATCTGTCAAAGATATTGACCCTGATAAAGAGGGCCCCTTTGTGATTTTTCCATTCTAGTGGCAGATCCGACTGGTCAAACGTGATGGCAAGGATTTTCTTCAGGGATATCCCCTTCCCTATAGCTGAGCACATCTCGATCATCGAAGTAGTCAGTGTCGCTTCTATCTCCATTAGTTTCTGCACTAACCCTCGGCGATGTTCCTTAGAGAAATGCAAAAGCTACCATATGATGTACTTGGTCTGGGTGTTCTTAAGCTGATTGACCAGGGGTCTACTTCCAGTTCATCTTCATTTACCACAGGCAGTAGAGGTGGCTCCGTGTTATCCCTACTGATTTCCTTGACCGAGGAATTTCCAAGCTGGATCGGGTTATTTCTGAAAACTCGCCCACTGCGGGTCACTCGCAAGATTCCATTCTCCATTACCCTGGTTTTGGTGGGTGTCTGCCATGGGTATTGCGGTTCCTCATGCCTCCTCTTCAACTGGTAAGAATCCAAGTTGATCAGCCCCTTCCTGTGCAACACTTCCTCCATGGGATGGGTTTTATCCTTGCCTCCATGCTTTCAGGATTTGAGAACATACGCATCTAGGTCTATGGGTTTAGCCTGCTGCTTCTTCATTTCATCTTCCTTGACCATTTCCTCCATTCCATCCGTCACGTACACGAATTTGAACAAGTTATAGTCATCTATCATCCTCTCGATATGGTTTAGGGTGCTGATTGAGCTAACATGCCTGGAATCTGGTTTGAAGGGATTCTGTCCATCCCTGTTTCTATGACCATCAAAGATTCACCAGACACTTCCCTCAAGCATCTCATGACCTACTCTTCCCCCAGCCCAGAATTAATCAGGTTCACCGTTCCATCGAACCGTGGGAGCGGGTTAGTCTTCATGCTAGGCTTTAGCCTTGGTTCGGCTACCACTCCATCCTTAACTAGCTTCCGGATGGCTTTTAGGAGATCTTCGCAATTTTTGGTATGGTGTCTTACAGCAACATGGTAATTGTAGAAATTTAGCCTTTCCTCCCTCCTAGGTGGTGACCAAGTCTTCAACCTATCCAGTTGCTTTAACTCCCGTAGCTTAGAGAAGAGAAAGCCAAGGTTGGCTTCATATGGGGAGATCACATGATATTCCTCCTTCGATAATCTTGCTACCACCATAAGTTCTTGTTCGACCACCCAGATTGCAGCTTGCTTCCCCTTCGGCTACATGGGGTAGGAGGATGACGCCCCTAAGTCATTCTTTCGAGATCACGACTTGCTGACTGTCTATTCTCTAGGTTTCTCCTCGAGGAATTCGAGCCACTCTTTTCACTCAGCCTTTTCAAATACTACATTATAAGAAGGGTAGGCATCCATTCCTAACTTCTCTCTATATTCCGGTAGGGCTCCAGCTATCAATTTTGCAATCATCTCTGACAGACTGAGATGATCTTTCAGTAACACCTGTGTAGCCATCCATCGGGTGTAGTACGGTTTAAACTGCTCTCTTGGTTTTTATCTCACAGCTTCCAAGTTCTGCATGGTCATCTTCATCTGAGAATTGAAGCTGTATTATTCTATCAAGGCTGTTAAAAGGAGCCCCTAGTTTTGGGACACCTCTAGGGGTAGATTATTGTACCATCAATTGGCCGGGGGTGCCAACGTGACAATGAACATTTTAGCCAGCATTTTGTCACTGACTCATTGTGCTCTCATTACCGTCTGGTAATTAGTTAAGTGGGCATGGGGATCGCCTTCCCCGTCAAATTTCACTATCTCTGGCAGGGTAAAGTTCTCAAGGAGCCACTCATCACTTGGTGCAATGGGTGGTACCGGATAGTTGGTGGCCTGGAAGTCTGGGTGCTGTGCCGCGTGGGTTGCTAAAAACTGATGCCATAGCTCTTCCATACTGGGTTGGGGAGCTAAGTAACTATCCTCTTGCCTGGCTGAACCATTGAATTGATTATGTGGAGCATGGGGATATACCGGGCCCTTGGGAGGAATTGCATAAGTTGGTTAAGGCGGGAATTGACCCTGGTATTGTATAGTCATAGTGTTGACATTTACGCCATAACTGTACGGTGGAGCTGGGAAACTTGGTAAAGATCTCGGCGGAGGATAGGAAGTCTGCATACTCAGAATGAACCCCAAAGATGGTGCTCCTGGCCTCGCTGTAGTTGTGAGTTGCTAAGACCCCTTATGGTAACTCGGTTGCGCGGGTTGAGCTGACGGTTCTACAATCAACTGATCCACCACTCCTATCATCTGAATGTTACTGCTCGTTGCCTCGATCGCTCCGGAGCCATTCTATCTAAATTGAAAAGGGGAATATGTCTGAGGGAATGTGGGCCCGCCTGGTCAACTTTGAATTATGCGCTAGGAGATGGGAGGACATGAGGGGTGGAGCCAAGTCTCCCAGCCACAGGGTGGGTGGTAGTAGTAGGACCTTAGAGGTTACCGATGGGCTCTTGGTCTGACACCCTTCCCTCTGGCTATCTAGGGCGAGAATGGAACTGGATGGCTTGAGCGAACTTGTCACTATGAAGAAACCCATTGAGAGTGTTGGCTATTTCTTGGCCTATCGTAGACTGGGAGGTAGTAAGCCCACCCTAGTCTAGTTGATTAGTTCCCCCTGGCGCGTTCTGTTGGTCTGCCATTCCACCAATTTTCCCTGAGCTGTTCATTGATCTTCGTCCTAAGCTAAACCCTGAACCTGAATGTGAACCCGAATCCTCACTGGAATCCGTGTGTGGGAGACCCTCTATAATTGATTCTGTTTGGTGAGCAACGATGGGAGAGATCCGAACTAGCCAATGACCCGATCGCTTCCAAGATTTAACTAAAGCAAGGATAATTTCTATCATCAGAAGTGAAATGCATGCTTGACAGATTATGGACTAGTGCATGTAATGCTTATGAAATGGCTGCAATATAAAGGTTAGTATGCCATGATGAGTAAAAAGTTGTTGCCGAAGGTAAGTGTGGTTTGCCAATCCTTTTGAAACAAACTGAGGTTACCGTATTACCCATGTGGTAATAGGCTTATGGTTGAGGTGTGACTCGTATTTTGCCAATCCATTTGAAACAAAACAGTGAAGTTTTCATATTACTCAAGTAGCAATAGGCATTCCAAAGTCATTTAAGGGGGTTGTATCCTGGAGATGCAAGTATGTGTTTGCCAATCCTTTGAAATAAACAAATCGAAAAAAAGATAAATGATCGTGTATCATCCAAGTGATAATACACTTTTGAATTTTGAGAGTTCATTGCTAAGGATTACTCTCGGTGAGTCCGAGTTCGGGTGAAATAATGTGTTATACCTTATGAGGCACTAAGTAAAAGGATGCCGTTTTAGCAGGAAAGGTGGTAAGTATGCCAATCCTTTTGAAACCAACAAACTGAAAAAACGATAAATGGTCACGTATCATCCAAGTGATAATACCTCTGAGGGCTATGGATCGATCTTGATGAGTTCAAGTTCAGGTAAAACAATGCGTTATACCCTATGTTTTGGGAATTCATGTGTGAGGACATAAACATGGGTGACCCTAATCTTAGGTGACATTGTCTCATCACATCTCTAATTCTAGGTTCGAGTTCGGGTAGAACAGTGTGTCATACCCTAGGCTTAGAATTCCATGAATCTAAGCAAACAGAGATCTGAGTGTTCAATAAACACCATCTTGACCATGGGTGGTCCTAATACTAGGTGATGTTGTCTCATCACATCTGTCTAGCTCTAGTTAAATGATACTGAGATAGTGACATGTGTGTGTATAATTTGTGTCTGCACAACAAATCATCAGTTAGCATGATTCTTTTGGTGAAATAAACATGGTGATGTGATGAACACATAGGACATAGCACACAACATGCCACTTCCAACCTTATGTCTCCCGCGTATAAGGGTTAGGCTCCTAAATCTAGGCTTGGATCATCTTAATACCGTGATGTATTAAGGAGCGAACCTGCACAAAAAGATCCATTTATTTTGGTAAACCTAGGGAAAGTGTCTAAGGTTTCCTTATATGAGCTTGGTCAATGGTTGTTGATGTAGAAGGTTCTTGTTGCACTATGATACACTTTTCCCCCTTTTTCAAGAGAGTCCACGCAGTATGGTAACAAGTGATCCACTCGCTAAGTTCCTTCGATCACTAGGGGGTCACGAAGTATACTTTCGTAAGCTTCTCGGTAAAAATGGGTATCCTAACCTTAATGGCTAATCCATCTAATGCATATGCTTTGTTCGATATTTTAAATGTGGGTTAACTCATTTGATGACTTTTCAATACTCATCCAAAAAAAATCTTTTAAACTTTTAAGTTTATAAAAAGATATCCCCAGCAGAGTCGCCATTGTGAGCGGATGACGTTTCGAAGGTTTTGCGGGGACGCCATGAGGCGCTGGCCCCGTGAGATGGGGCGTGGGGTTTTCAAAAATAATGATTTTGTGCTTTTCGGAAAGCCCTTTGGAAAAGAGTGTTTTTCTTTGAAAAGTGTGTTTTTCAAGTTTAATATACTCGAGATC
This sequence comes from Euphorbia schlechtendalii, assembly GCA_949673415.1. Lineage (NCBI taxonomy): Eukaryota > Viridiplantae > Streptophyta > Magnoliopsida > Malpighiales > Euphorbiaceae > Euphorbia > Euphorbia schlechtendalii. Next base: position 8,195 of record CATIWQ010105559.1, read on the forward strand.
GGGACCTCTAGCCTATGGTAGTTAGAGTCGCCACCCGGATCAGCTCTTCCGGGAAGTTTCGGTACAGCCTAGATTCGTTAAGCTTAAGCAATACCATAGTTCAGAGATTCAGGTCTGGGATGAGTTATCTATTTCGTCGTCATTTGAGTTAAATTACACTATGATAGAAACCAAGTTTATAATATTCGAACTAAACTAGATATTTTCAGTTTATGTTTATCGCACATGCATAAAATGGTAAGTAAATTGTGGAAAGTAAACACATAAGAAATTAAATGCACCTATTCTACGGGGTATTAATTACATCATTGGGCTGGGGTTTTACAAATCGCTTAAAATACATCAGAATCTAAGGGATACCATCGCCTAGAATACTTCGATATCTAATAAATGTTACATTTGATTTTAACATTAAAAGCAATACTCGAAGGAAAATAAATCCTAACATACATTTATCCTAGACTACCTGTATCCACAAAGGTTAGCACAAATACATCACAACACAAATAATTGCAAGTATGTTCGTTTTGATTTTTACAAGACCCATATGGTCTAATTTAAAACACCGGAGAGTTTGAAATTTCTTTTTCATAAAAAAAAGTTCATTTTACATATATAAGTTTATTTAACCAATTTTGGTGAACATGCCACATGCGAATATATGTCGGGTTGGTTATCCGGGAACTTTGGTTCCCTTTGTCAGGGTTTCCTAACACACTTCATAATAATATTGACAGAAAATAAATCTAGGTCAAAGAAAACATAAATTGTGAAATTATAAAAACAATCCGAAAAAGTAACATTAAAGTTGATAAAATAACGTTCCGGTAAATCAAACTTGGGTTTATAAAATTTTCACACGTATGCTTCATGTTGTTGAAAATTCAGATCTTAGATCCAAACAGTCACATTTGACCCTCTTGAACATAAATCGAAATCTAGAAATTTTACAAACTTTCTACCTATACTCTGCCTAGAAAATGACATTGTTCAACAATATCTTGATATCGTTCAACGATATCATGATATCATTGAATGATATCACGATATTGTTCAACGATATCGCGATATTGTTACTGATCTCGCGATATCGTTGAACGATATTAAACATGTAGAATACATGTAGTTTTTTTCTATTTTTGCCAACCTTTACATGTTCACGTATTTAACACATCAAACACATATATATGATAAAAACACATGAAGCACGACTCTAGGAAGTCAGAGGCTTACCTCGTACCTATGAATCCACTTTGTTCAGTCCACGAAAATACCCGGAAAGTCCTCCTTGTTTCTTTGGTTCGGTTTTTCGGTTTTTAACGAAAACGGAGATTAAAAGTCTACTCTTTGAGGGAAGGCAGTGCTTCCTTAATTTGGTGTGAAATGAAGGAGAGAAGGTTTAGAGATCCTTCTTCCTTTGGGTTTAAGTCTAAGAAATGCTCTGAAACCTAAAACTTTGAACTTTTTGTTTGTGTTTTTGGGATTTTCTTTAGTTGTTTTTGCTGGTTCCTTATGTAGAGAGCTTCAGTTTTTCTCTGGAAAGAATCCACACATTTTCGTTTGCTACTCTTCCCCCTCTTATGGACTCCCTTCAATCCAAAAGTCATCCACTTGCACCCACTCATTTTGTCATTTTCCCATCATTTTCTTCCACCCACTAGTGGTCATAATAGGTTGGCAGCATGTTGATAGGGTGTATTGGAGAAAAAGTCCGAATTATGGGTGAGGGATGGATGTTTTTCATTGAATAATGAAAGATCTGCTTTTTTTGTCTGTCTGTAAAGTTGATATCGTTAACGATATCGTTTAATATCGTTAATGATATCGACTAATATCATTAACAATATTGAATAAAGCAGCGGGCTTTTTCTTGGTTTGGGCTTTTTAAAGGAAAAAGGCCCAAAGAAACAAGGTAGATGATTTCCGGGCGATTTCGGAACCCTGCAAAATGCAAAAAGCTAACTAGGGACAAATTACAGCTTCATCATCAAACTCGCGAGTTGGGAATAAAAATCCCGTGCTCACAATTGTTATCTCATATTTTCATTTTTCCCTTTTACATGTTAATTGAATATTTTTAATCATGTTTCTTTTGTAGAAGAGAGAAGCAAAGCAAACGTATGAGGATGCCAATGATCGTAAACCTTTTATGTTTGAACATTGTTGGGAGATCATGATAAAGAATAAAAAATGTTATTCAAAAGAGGTAACAAAGATAGCTGAAATTAACAAAAAAAACTGTGAAAACTAGTAGGTACTCAACCTTTATTGACAGAAACACATAAGTCTGACTCCAATAAAGGTGAAGACGATGTCCATGCTATTGATAATGTTGATGTTGAATGTGATAATATTGATGGTATTGAGCATCCACAAGGAAAAAAAGGTTGCAAGGAGAAAAAGAGAAGGTTGAATGAATAAGATCATGGTTGATGTCTTAAACAAACTACAAAGTACTTTAGGAAAACATATTAGTGTTCAATTGGAGGAGCTAAAGTTGAAAAAAGAGAAAGATTTGAAAATTTTCAAATTTCAGGAGCAAGTGATGAAAAAAGAAATAGAATTGAAAGAAAAATCTCAACAAGCAAAGGAGGAAGCTCAAGAACTAAAGGAAGCCGAAATCAAATTAAGAGAGAAAATTGAAAAGAGTGAGCAACAAAATCGTATAATGAATCAAGATCTCAGCAAGCTTCCATTATCATTATGAGAAACATATGAAAGGTACTAAGCTCAAATTTTGAAGGAATGGGAAAATGAGGACTTTTTGCAAACCAAATAATAGTTCTTAATTTTGATCATTTTTTTAAGTATTGTTTAGATGGTATGTGGTATAAGCTTTCAAGCTAAATGTTGATGTCTTTATTTTTCTAATACATTATTTAGAATTTTGTGTTCTTCTTTTGTTATTGTGGTATAACCTTTAAAGCATTTAACCTTTACCTATTTGTTATCGTTAGCCTCATTGAGGTAATTGGTGGATATTGATAAACTATGTCATTATGAAAAAAGTGCATGAAAAGAGTTACTTTTCTTATGGTTGCTGTTGATGTCAATATTGTGAATTTTTTAATTTTTACTTTTTTATAAACATTTACTAGTGAAGCTTTTAAATTTTTGAAAGTTAATAAGTGGTTGAGATGTCTTGTGTTGATATCCTACCTTATTTATGCTTTAATTTCTTAACTAAAAAAACAAACACTAAACGAGAGGTTTGACTCTTCCTAAATAACTAAAAGAGGAAAAGATAAAATAGGATTATAGATGCAATCAATTCTTGAAATCTTTGTCATTAACTTGGAACATCAGTCTTTAATTCCAATTTAGCTCTAAAAAAACCGAAATTTTCAAGTCTGGTTGTCAAACTGCAGGGTAACTTCCAAAATAGTTTCAAACTACCTTAGTTGTCAAGTATAGTCATCACTGCATAGCCTAAACTCTAGGGTAAGTTCCAGAATAGTTCAAAAATACTTAACACACATGTTAATAAATTATTATATTAAGCTAATACCACTCTAAAGCAACACAACAATAACATCTTAACATAAATAACACAAGTAGTAAAATAAACAACTGTTGAAACCAAGTTAATAGCACTTCACAGTACTTAAATGTTAGGATGGTAAAATTAATTATGTACTAAGTAGACTCTTAATTATACAAGTTTTTACTTGAGTTTGTTTAAGGGAAGACAACTCAATTTACTGAGTTTTAATTAAGTTATGGCTTAGAGTAAAAAATGCTGAGTACTACATAGTTTACGTGATATAACTCAGCAAAGCTAAGTTGATTTTATTTAATAAAAGTTGCCTATTCTTTTACACTTGGAATATTATGACACTTTTGCTTTTAACTCTATCTAGGAAAGATGAAATATTCTTTTGATGTTTTTCAAGTAAAAAGAGCTAAAATCAAAAAGGATATTCATGTGATCCTCACAACCAAAAGGTGTTAGTATGGAATGTTGGAGATTCCTCACAAGCATTCAAGTAAAAAGGCATCTTTTAACATACGTCATTTTTCTTGTTTCTTCGAGCTACTATGCAATGTCAGCAATCCAACTAATTACAAACGTCCATGATACATCTCGTGCGTCTCCCTCTCAGAATGGATTTTGTTGAAGAAACGAGTTTTTTACGCATCAAAATTAAAGAATTAATCTCATGCTTCAACGTTCAAATTCTAGATCTTTAAACATTCTAAAATCTATTTCAAATGGGCAGAATTGAAAATTGTGAAGAGAAGAGATATTGAAGAACAAGTCAGGACAAGAAGTTTGCAATGGTCACTTCCAACAACTTTGAGTGTAAATAGAAGATTGATGCAGATGTTCAAACTTAGTGAATCACCTCAGATTTCTTAAGAGGTGAAACTACTTTCCAAGTAATCACATCATTTTGAAATTCTAAATTCAAGCAAATCTTTAAGCGAACGCTCATTTCAAATCAGTTTGTAAGAGAGAATTAGATTAGCTTAGAGTCTGGCTAAGCTTTGTCAATTGTAAAAGGATTCAATGCTTTTTATAAGTTAAAATCCTTCATTCATTCATCCTTCAATCTTAAATATTTGAGTCAGTTTAGGAAGCGTACCTAAATTGAGTGTTGAGTGGTAGTTAGAAAGAAAGGTAAATTCTGTAATTGGTCTATCTACTATAAAGGCTTTTCTCCATTCAAGGAAGGAAAGAAATCACTACTGTATTAAAGGTTGGAAAAGAATCTGGGGACTAAAAGTAGGCTAGGGACCGAACAAAGATAAAATCCGATGTGTATTCTTTCCTTAATCATCTATTTTCCTTTTATAGTGTGCTCATACATTATGTCTCTGATTTTGCTATATTTGCTTGATAAACCAATCCAAGTTGAGTAGTTTACTTAGAGCAAATTGAACGTAAACTAAGTCAGCAAAGCTGAGTTTTTTTATGATTTTTAGACCAAAGCACACTCTGCATTCTTAACTCAGCACGCAACTAAATACTAACTTAAAATTAATGTTTAAAATCTTTAAAGTTACCAATAACATACCATTCACCCCCTCTTCTCAATTATTTAAGCTAACGTAGACCAACAGGTGGAATCAAAGCAAGTTCTCAACTTTTAGATTAACTATCTAAGAGTTAAAGATATGAATGGCTTTTAGTTCAAGCTTAGGGAAGACAACACTACTCAAAGAAGGAATGTGTGTAACCAAGCTGCTGCTTAATTAATAGTAATTGAACATGCAACGTTGCAAGGCAGAATTTCAAAACTTAAAATTTACCCTTAAGGATCTCCTAAGCATGCCATGATTGATATAATCTAAGTTAAAATATTCCATAGATGCCAATAGGTTTATAAAAATTATAAAAGAAACCTACCATCTAAGTTCAGAACATTACCAGTTGATGCGTGCTTCTCTCTCTTTTAGATATGGTGTTCTCTTAGAGCAATTCGACAAAACTCCGTTAGCACTACCCTCCAAACTAGGATGGCCTCTACGATTGATCCACATGGTTCTTCATAGACCAAAACCTCTCTTGAGGTAGAACCCATTGGTAAACAAAAGCTGCTAGACCACTAGAAGACCAACCCGAAAATATTAACGGAGAAGGCTCACTTCAAAATAGAAAGAGCCTTCTAAAGAATTCTTCATCGCTTGGATAAACTCATGGAGAATCATGCAAAATCTCGTGAAAAAAATGTAGAACTCAGAGAGAAAGGCTGAGCTGAAGTATGAAATGAGGAGAGGGGAAGCCTATTTATAGGGAGAGGGGAGTGAAGAAACCCCTTATTTAACAATTTGGGATGTGAAAAAACCCATCCCACAAAACTGGGTTAGCCGCGTGGATCCCTAAGACCCATGGGCTGACCCGCGCTTCCATTCCACAAGGCAAGATCTAATGGGCTTGCCTTGTGTCGCAAGCCGAGCTTGCAAGCGCGTACTCGCAAGCTTGCTGCCCCCACGCTAGCGGCCTATGAGCTGAAAGCAGCCACGTAGGCCCCTCTCAAAAAAACTTATGTTTGTTTGGGGCCCACTCACAAAGGGAAAAATTCCCTTGCTATGCTCGGTGCAATTTTTCCTATTTTCTCGTTTAATCCTTCTAATTGTTAATTTGACCCAACCAATTAATAATTCTTTCAATGAATTCGACAACCTAAATATTCTCGATATAAATCCAGTCTATAGGTTCTTTATTTAGTCCAGTAAAGACCCAAAGTGTGTGATCTCATAGGATCCCGAAGTATAGAGCCATTAGAGGTTAACCTAAACTTGGCTTCCCATCCGGGAAGCTTTAGGCTTAGTGTTCTAGACTGATATGGAAACTGATAGCTCTAGATGATCAAATGAGCTTTCTAGTAAAGGTGTATGATCCCTCGATACTCGGAACATCACGTGCCTATTACTTGATCAGGTTCTGCGGTAGTAACTAATACAATACATTCCTTCCATTAGGTTAAGTATCATGAAGTTTATTGTGCTTGCATTAGGTGTCAGCTCATGTAATAGAGCAACTATCCTTGAATAAGACTTGTTCATGAAGAACACCACTAGCCATAATGTATCAAGATTGACTAGAAACCCGATCTATCAATCTTACACTCTGATTAGAGGTTTATGAGTGTGTCTCTTCAACAATAGGCCCTAAGGTACTGATCGTAAGATTTTGACTATACTCATTCCGATAGGTTTAAATTTGGTAACAGTACAAAAAATCTTGTTCCCCACTTTACTATTGATAAGTTAAAAGTTCAAAATACGAACAGGTGTTATCAATACCACTTATCAAAATAGAAAATGGTGACCAATGCAAGTATACAGTTTTGATGTAGTTTTAAAAGATATCAATCCCATAGGGAAGGAATTCGGTTCTAAAGACCAACTAGAGTTACGGAATAAACGAAATAAGATAATTTGTACTTGGATGATAGATAGATGAATATATAGATGTATGAATAGACTAGAGCAAATGTAAAATATATAGATATTTCCTGAGAATAAGTTTAGCAGAGAAAACACGCAAAATCATCAATAGTATTTTGTACACTAAATAACTTCAACAAATGTGGTTCTAGATGCCCCAATATTCAATATTTCACCGCAGAGCAATACATGAGATGACTTTTCTAAATCAAGGGTAAACGAATTATGACACTTATAAGAACCTGGATAACTATAATACTATGCTTAGTACGGGTCTCTCTCACATAGCCATATTTAGTAAGTTACCATTTAAAAAATGTTGGCTCACTAAATAGCGTTATAATCAAAGATCCAGTGATTATACACAATCTTATTAACCCCGAAATCACTCTTAAAGTTAACTTGAAAGCATATAACTTGAGTAATATAAATGACGCAAGACGAATACTTGTTATGACACATAGACATATCATAAATTTTGAAATAGAGAGCATAAGTAGAAAATAAAGTAAAGTTGTAAGGTATGCAAATGAAAGCTAAAGTTGATCAAATCGTATCCACTCTTTTATGGGAGTCATCAATTCCCGCAATTCCTTCATTTACTTTGAATTCGGACTGCACTCGTACAAAACCACCGTTAGGATGCTATTCTTATGAATTTTGAATAAAAGAATGTTGAAGAACGAAAACATTTATTGATAAGTGCTTAGCAATTACACTCATACAACAAACGCTCGAATTTGTGTAAAAATATAGTGATCGAAATAGGAATCGAATCACTTATACATTTTTGTCGCTAAGACTTTGAATGTAGTAAAATCTAGGTATTTTCACTCTCTATCTATACACGCATACTATCATTCAATGCCATACATAACCCCATGCTAAAAAATGGTTGGGTTTGGGACTCTATTTATAGAGTGCGAAGGGTTGCGTTTATCCAAATGAAGAGTCATTTCCATTGGCGAAGAGTTGCATCAATTCATTATGATTGGATGAAAAGATTCATCCTCATCCACAATGGAAAGGCACCTTTATACGATTGGTTGACTTCCAAAAGGTGTCTTTTCGGTTGGCAGCTGATGGGTTGTGGGGGTTGATCGTTATTATCTTGCGGTTGGTAGTTGAAAAGAGATAACCAATAACCATAACTAGTTGCGACAGAAAATCACATGTCGCAATCGTGAATAATGGTTTGTAACTTTCTGCTCATGAGGAGTAACAAGTCGCGACCATGAATGGGTGTCACGATCGTAACATGTCTTTTTCCTCATGTTTCTTCTTCACAACTTTGCCAATCTTTGACAGCTTCATAGCTAAGCCAAATCCTTGTATTCCAAGCATCTTTTTGCACCTTTTTCACTCTTTTTCCATAGAATTCAATCTTTGATCATTTTACTCCCAAGATTCACCTAGTTTCTACATTTGCATTAAAAATAACTAGATACCACGTGAAATCTTTTATATGAAGTTAAAAATGAAACAAAATCATATCATTTTATGATTGAAAATATCACGATAATAAGTGTAATTATACACTCATCACACCCCCACACTAAAATTATATAACTTATACTAATTCATGTTGCATTGAAATATATATCGAAACTTACTTGGAATGTTGCTTTTGAATGTTACTCACAACTCATCCTTGCCAAATGCTAAATGTTGGGCCAAAACGCTCACACTCTCAACCTGTGATTATACTCCAAATAATTTGTTCGAAATATGCACTAGCATCAAACTTGAAATACCTAACACTAACAATAACCTTGGAACATATGTTACCATAGTATAGGTATGGATAATGTATAAATAACACAAAACCAAGAAAAATTTTCAAATTCTTTAATTTATTAATTTATTTAATTTTTTTGGATTTTAGGGAATTTACAATTGCCGATCTCTAAGAACGCATTTACCTTCCCTGGTAATGGCGCCAAAAACTTGATCGCAAGATTTTGACTATACTCATTCTGATAAGCTTAAATTCGATAACGGTGCAAAAAACCTTGTTCCCCACTTTTCTACCGATAAGTTAAAAGTTCAAAATACGAGCAGGTGTTGTCAATACCGCTTATCAAAAAAGAAAAATGGTGACCACAGCAAGTATACAATATCGATGTAGTTTTAAAAGATATCGATCCCACCGGGAAGGAATTCGGTTCTAAAGACCAACAAGAGTTACGAAACATATAAAATAAGATAATTTGTATTGGAGGTTTGGATGATAGATAGATGAATAGATAGATGTATGAACAGACTAGAGAAAATGTAAAATATATAGCTATTTCCTAAGAGCAAGTTTAGAAGAGAAAAACATGCAAAATCATCAAGAATATTTCATACACTAAATAACTTCAACAAATACGGTTCTAGACAACTTAATATTCAATAATTCACGGTAGAGCAATACATGAGATGACTTTGATTAATATAATCTTATTAACCTCGAAATCACTCTTAAAGTTAACTTGAAAGCATATAACTTGATTAATATAAATAACGCAAGACAAAATACTCGTTATGACACATAGATATATCATAAATTTTGAAATAGAAAGTATATGCAGAAAACAAAGTAAAGTTGCAATGTATGCAAGTGAAAGCTAAAGTTGATCAAACCATATCCACTCTTTAATGGGAGTCATCAATTCCCGCATTTCCTGGGTCTACTTAGAATTCGGTCTTGACTCGTATAGAACCTCCTCTATGATGCTATTCTTTTTGAATTTCAAATAAAAGAATGTTGAAGAATGAAAACTTTTATTGATAAGTGCTTTGCAATTACACTCATACAACAAATACTTGAATTTGTGTAGAAATATAATGATCGAAATAGGAATCGAATCACTTATACATTTTTCTCGCTAAGACTTTGAACATAGCGAAATCTAGATATTTTCACTCTGTTTCTATACACGCATACTATCATTCAATGCCATACATAACCCCATGCATGAAAATGGTTGGGTTTGGGACTCTATTTATAAAGTGCGAAGGGTTGTGTCTATCCAAATGAAGAGTCATGTCCATTGGTAAAGAGTTGCATCACTTCATTATGATTGGAAGCAACGATTCATCCTCATCAACAATGGAAAGGCACCTTTTTATGATTGGTTAACTTCCGAAAGGTGTCTTTTCGGTTGGTGGTTGATGGGGGTTGATCGTTATTATCTAGTGGTTAGTAGTTGAAAAGAGATAACTAATAACTGTCACTAGTTATGACCGTGAATCACATGTCGTGATCATGAATAGTGATTTGTAACTTTCTACTTATGAAGAGTAATAAGTCGTGACCATGAATGGGTGTCATGATTGTGACATGTCTTTTTCCTCATGTTTCTTCTTCGCAACTTTGCCAATCTTTGACAGCTTCAATCCTAAGCCAAATCCTTGTATTCTACTCATCTTTTTGCACCTTTTTCACTCTTTCTCCATAGAATTCCATCTTTGATCATTTTACTCCCAAGATTCACCTAGTTTTTGCATTTGCATAAAAAAAAACTACATACCACGTGAAATCTTTCATATGAAGTATAAAATGAAACAAAACCACATCATTTTATGATTGAAAATGTAATGATAATAAGTGTAAGCATAGACTTATCAGGTACATCTCCCACTATATCAAGACTGATGGATCCCATCTTGACTACTCGAATTACCAACATGTGATCATCAATATACTTGTAATCAATTGTGTCATCCTAATAACTAGGTTATGAATAAGTATGACCCAAAGGATAGTAACTCCTACATACGGTAACTAGTATCTCAGGTTTGAGGATACTTATACTGCTACTGCAATAAGACATGACACCAACACCTGGATATAGTTATTTTTGAATGTCTATCTTATAACGGTTTCCAATGTATTATCTGAATACATTCATGTGTTAACTCAAGGTACCAACTTCAGCTCATGAGATCAGTTGCTTAGATCTAATCCAAGGAGTAAGCCTATACATGCTAGTATGTCCGCTTCATTGATGTCCAGTCTCAATAATACTATGAATACGGATATTTAGATTATTCATAGTAACACGTATGTGCAATTCTCACCCCACATAGCTCCCACTATGTCCTAGCACTTTTACGGTATGAAGTAGTCATGGACTTTGTCCTATCAATGCACATATATATAATACTATACATATATGATACTAGCGAGATACATTAATATAAACAAAAGCACTAATAAAAATGTTTGATCATTTTTCTATTGATAATATAAAAGTTCAAAATATGAACAGGTGTTGTCAGTACTGCTTATCAAATAGAAAAATGATGACAACTGCAAGTATACAGTTGCGATGTAGTTTTAAAAGATATCGGTCCAACAGGGAAGGAATTTAGTTCCAAGGATCAACTAGAGTTACGGAACAAAAGAAAATAAAATAAGTTGAAGGTTTTGAATGGTAGATTGATGAAGGGACAAATGCATGAACAGATTAGAGAAGATGCAAAGCATATATATATATTCCATAAGACCAAGTATAGTGGAGAAATATATGCAAAATAATACATAATGTTTTATGCACTTGATAACTTCAACAAACTTGGATCTAGACACCTAAATCTCATTTAATTCACAGTATAGCAACACATGAAATGACTTTTCTAAATCTAGGGTAAACGAATTATGACACTCATAAAAGCCTGGACAACAATAATATTATGCTTAGTACCGATCTCTTTCACATAGCCATATTTAGCAAGTTACCACTCAAAAAATATTGGCTCACTAAACAGTTTTAAAATCACAGATCTAATGATTATACACAATATTGTTAACCCCAAACTACAAATAAAGTCAACTTGAAAGCATATAACTTTATTAATATAAGTGATGCAAGATGAAATACTCATCATGACACATGGACATATCATAAACTTCAAATTAGAAAGTATAAGTAGAAAATAAAGTAAAGTTGTAAGGTATGCAAGTGAAAGCTAAAGTTGATCAAACCATAACCACTCTTTAATGGGAGTCATCCATTCCCGCAATTCCTGCGTCTACTTTGAATTCGGTCTCGACTCGTACAAAACCTCCGTGTGGATGCTATTCTTTGTGAATATTGAACAAATGAATGTTGAAGAACAGAAACTTTTATTGATAAGTGCTTTGCAATTGCCCTCATACATCAATCACTCGAATTTGTGTAGAAATCTAGTGATCGAAATAAGAATCGAATCAGTTATACATTTTTTCTCTCTAACACTTTGAACTTAGCGAAATCTATATAACTTTCATTCTCTATCATGTATCATATGCTCTTTATATCTACACTCTACTATATGCTATGCACGAAATTGGTTGATTTGTACCTCTATTTATAGAGTGTGAAAGGTTGCGTTTATCCATGCGAATAGTCATGTCCATTGGTGAAGGGTAGCGTTATCTTCATGTGTTTGGATGCAAGATTTCATCCTTATCTTCAATGGATAGGCAACTTTCCATGGTTGCTGTTCTCCAAAAGGTGTCTCTTCGTCTGATAGTTGATGGCTGTTGATGGCGGTTGATCCTTCTTATCAGGTGGTTAGAAGTTCAGAAATGTTGACCAAACCCATCATGATTCGCAAGTGTGACATACATGTCTCGATCGTGAATGTAAGTTTGTAACTTATTGCTTGTGAAGAATGATAAGTTGCGATCGCGTTAGATAGTCGCGAGCGTGACTTGGCCAATTGCGAGTAGGAATCATGATCATGAAATGGTCATGACTTATGCTTTTCTTCATGATTCTTCTTTGCAACTTTTTTTATCTTTGACAATTTCGATCCTAAGTCAATTCCTTGCATTCCATGCATCCTTTTGCACCTTTTTCACTCTTTTTGTGTAGAATTCCATCTTTAATAATTTCACTCCCAAGATTCACCTAGTTTGTGTGCTTGCATAAAAAATAACTAGATACCACGTGAAATCTTTTATATGAAGTATAAAATGACTCTAAACCTCATAATTTTATTAGTAAAAATATCAAGATAATAAGTGTAATTATACACTTATCACACTCCCATGATAATAACTGCAAGTATAAAGTTGCGATGTAGTTTTAAAAGATATCGATCCCACAGGGAAGGAACCAGCTTTAAAGATCAATAAGAGAAACGGAACAAAAGAAAATAATATAATTTAGTTTGGAGGATTGGAATGATGGATGTATACACAAATATATGAAAGATTAGAGAAGATAAAAAGTATATAGATATACCCTATGAATAGGTATAGCAAAGAAAACATGCAAGGTCGTCAAAGATATTACGTTCACTAGATTAATTTAACAGATTCGGTTCTAAACACTCAGATATTCAATTATTCACCACAAAGTAACACATGCAATGACTTTTCTAAATCTAGTGCAAACAAATTAAGACCATTATATAAACCTGGATAACAATATTACTATGATTAGTACGGGTCGCTCTCACATAGTGATATTTAGCAAGTTACCATTTAAAAAATGTTGGCTCACTAAATAACGTTATAATCACAGATCCAATGATTATACACAATCTCGTTAACCCCAAAACTACTCTTAAAGTTAACTCAAAAGCATATAACTTGATTAATATAAAAGACTCAACATGAAATACACATTATGACACATAGACATATCATAAACTTCGAAATAGAAAGTATAAGTAAAAAGAAAAGAAAAGTTGTAAGGTATGTAAGTGAAAGCTAAAGTTGATCAAACCGTATCCACTCTTTAATGGGAGTCGTCAATTCTCGCAATTCCTGTGTCTACTTTGAATTCGTTCTCAACTCATACAGAACCTCTGCTAGGATGCTGTGCATTGTGAATATCAAATAAACGAATATTAAAGAATGAAAACTTTTATTGATAAGTGACTTGCAATTACACTTATACAATGATCGCTTGAATATGTAGAGAAATCTAGTGATCGAAATAGGGTTCGAATCACTTATACATTTTCTCGCTAACACTTATGAACGTAGGGAAATCTAGATATTTTTTCTCTCTAACTATGCACACACATCTACCATTCCATGCACCACTTTATCCACCCCTTGTTCTACGAAATTGGTGAGTTTGGAGCCCTATTTATAGAGTATGAAGGGTTGTGTCTATCCAAATGAAGAGTCGTATCCATTGGTGAAAGATTGCATCACTTCATTATGATTGGATGAGAAGCTTTATCCTTATCCACAATGGAAAGGCACGTTTTCATGATTGGTTGACTATCAAAAGGTGTCTTTTCATTTGGTAGTTGATGGTGGTTGATGGCGGTTGATCTTTCTTATCTGGCGGTTGATAGTTGAGAAGAGTTTACCAAAAAATCGTCAATGTTTGCGACCACGAAGTACATGTCGCGACCGTGAATACTTGGTTGGCAACTTTCTATTCTGAAGAATACTAATTCGTGACCGTGAATTGTGTTTTTCTTCAGAATCCTTCTTGTAACTTTACCGATCTTCGACAGCTTTGATCCTAAGCCGAATCCTTAAGTTCCTCGCATCTTTTTGCACCTTTTTCACTCTTTTTTCATTGATTTCCAACTTTAATCATTTGACTTCCAAGATTTACCTAGTACCTACATTTGCAGAAAAAACAACTACATAGCACGTGAAATCTTTTATATAAAGTATAAAAATTACTTAAACTATGGTGTTTAATGTGTAAAACTAGTATGATAATAAGTTTAATTATACACTTATCACAACCCCACACTTAACTTTTGCCTTGTCCTTAAGGTAAATTCAACATAAGTGTATAAAATAGCTATCTAAGTTCGTAACTTATTTGGCGAAAGACTATTGTAGTGAGTACCACATTCCCACGTTGCATAAGATTCAAGTAGAAGTCTGAATTTCCCATAATTTAGTAATGTGCAATTTATATAGTGCAGTTGCATACCTTTGCTCTTAATGGAGGTTCAACCGAGTTATATCTTCATATAAGTGTTATATGTATACTCGAATACTTCCTTCTCTTAAGTATAGTATAAAGTATAAAGGACATAAAAAGCACACTTTGAATAATTTTCTCTCAAGATAATTTTTGGTAACCTAGGATGCTAAAAACACTCTTACTGGTTGCATTTTATTCTCCATACCAATCTCATTTTTTTCTTTTAAGAATATGTTTTTGAAGTACTTTGTACTTTGCACCCATTTTTCGTGCCATGCTATTTTTCTTTTTTCACTCATTGAATGGTTGCAGTTTCTGCTCTGTACTATTCCTCACCTTTTGCATAACTTATTGGTTATCCTCTCTTTCTTTTGATTTTTCACTCTTAATAACTTCATTCTTCATTGATCAATTTAAATTATTATGGCTATAGTTTCCCAACACTTTAAACATACTCAATACTTATAGGACTTATTCGATATTTGCATATAAAACTCATAGTAAGAATATTACTAGATATTACTCCACTTAAACTTATCGGAAGCATTAAACTAAAACTATATAACTTATACTAATTCATGTTGCATTGAAATATATATCGAAACTTACTTGGAATGTTGC